>JARDVY010000009.1:0-167500 GCA_029030555.1 Ornithoptera alexandrae
ACTGCGCGACACACGCTGGAAGAATGTCCGGCGTGGACGGAAGAGCGACAAGTGCTCTCCGCCACTTTAGGAGTGGATCCTTCGCTGCCAGCTCTCATTAGGGCAATGCTCGGCAGCGAAAATAGCTGGAATGCGGCTGCCTCCTTTGCCGAAGACGTAATGCGTCGTAAAAGAGAGGCGGCACGCATGAGAGAGGCAGAAGCCTCATCTACAATTAGGGCTATAAGGTGCACCCAACGCTACCACCCGCCCTAGGAAGGGTCGTAGGACGATGACGTCGGGACAGTTGTCGTCCGGGAAACGCGTCCCGAGTTGACAAGCGTGCCGCGTGTTCCGGCACGCCTCAACGAAGTCATGGGGGGGAAATTCCCACCCAATCCACCACCAAGCAGAGCCCACGCAACAGGGCAACCGCTGATTGAGCCGTAGATGTATGTTAACGCGTTCCTGCGGCTCCATCGTATGCGGAAGAGTTGAACACCGCTGGGGTTTAGTGGGTATGGGGGTGCCGTCACACGGCTCCGAGTCCCACATAACTGCCGGGCTTCTTCGGAACCGGTAGTATGCGTAACTGCATTCCCCAGCGACAAAAAAAAAAAAAAAAAAAAAAAAAAAAAAAAAAAAAAAACCTAACCTAACCTCCCCTCCAACGGGTTCTCGTCCTCGCGGGGGCAAGGACGAGTTATGTCGGACTTGCACCGACTAAAACCCCCACGATGTTCCGCCTCATCGCCACGATGGCAGGGTCACGGGAACGCATGCACTCAACCGCGACCCTGCCGGCGCTGGCCGTTTGCGCAGCCCCACCTCGGGAGGGAGGGACGAACCCTCCTTTCCAGGGCGCGCCGGAACATGCAGCGCGCCCTCCTCGACCTCATGCGTGTGCGGGCGACCGGTTCCCCCGAACCTGTCGCCCAGAGGCCATGGGAGCCACTGGAGAAAACCTCTCCCGGCTCCCCGCGGCGGAGAAATGTTAGGCCCGCCGCTACCTGTCAACGGCCGCGGAGGATAGGGAGAGCGGCGCATCTCAATACCGGCACTCCTCTTCCCCCGCGGCCCCACCGCCGCCGCATCGCCGGTGCGACACCGGTTGGCCGCAGAGGGTACTCCCTCCGCGACCCCACCTCGGCTGCGAGGGGCGGTATGAAACCGCCCCTGCAGCCGGCCGCTAGGGCGCACACGCATGAGGTCGAGGAGGGGGTGCGCTGCATGTTCCGGCGCGCCCTGGAAAGAGAGGGTTCATCCTTCCCTCCAGAGGTGGGGCTGCGCAAGCGGCCAGCGCCGGCAGGATCGCGGTTGAGTGCGAGCGTTCCCGTGACCCGTAAACCTAACCTAACCTACCCACCTACCTACCCACCTACCTACCCACCTACCTACCCACCTACCTACCCACCTACCTACCCACCTACCTACCCACCTACCTACCCACCTACCTACCCACCTACCTACCCACCTACCTACCCACCTACCTACCCACCTACCTACCCACCTACCTACCCACCTACCTACCCACCTACCTACCCACCTACCTACCCACCTACCTACCCACCTACCTACCCACCTACCTACCCACCTACCTACCCACCTACCTACCCACCTACCTACCCACCTACCTACCCACCTACCTACCCACCTACCTACCCACCTACCTACCCACCTACCTACCCACCTACCTACCCACCTACCTACCCACCTACCTACCCACCTACCTACCCACCTACCTACCCACCTACCTACCCACCTACCTACCCACCTACCTACCCACCTACCTACCCACCTACCTACCCACCTACCTACCCACCTACCTACCCACCTACCTACCCACCTACCTACCCACCTACCTACCTACCTACCTACCTACCTACCTACCTCGTTTTCAAATTTATCCAAACACTGACCGGTCGAGACACCTAATATTCTTCCCCTCCAATGGGTTCTTGCCTTGTCGTGGCGGAGGGGCTTAGTAACCGTGATGCGGAACACGGTGAAGCTAAGTGAAACCCACCCGGCCGGCCCGCGGCGAAGGGCTGGCCAAAGCGGCCGCTCCAGGTTCGAGTTCTGGAGGCCCACCGAGAGCTCACCCGAACGGCCGGGGGCTGCAGGGCCGGTTTCATACCGTCCCTCGCAACCGAGTTGGGGTCGCGTAGGGAGTACCCTCTGCGGCCAACCGGTGTCGCACCGGCGATGCGGCGGCGGTGGGGCCGCGGGGGACGAGGAGTGCCGGTATTAAGATGTGCCGTTCTCCCTATCCTCCGCGGCCGTTGACAGGTAGCGGCGGGCCTAACATCTCTCCGCCGCCGGGAGCCGGGAAAGGTTTTATCCAGTGGCACCCATGGCCTCTGGGCGACAGGTTCGGGGGAACCGGTCGCCCGCACACGCATGAGGTCGAGGAGGGGGAGCGTTGCATGTTCCGGCGCGCCCTGGAAAGGGAATGTTCATCCCTTCCTCCCGCGGTGGGACTGCGCAAGCGGCCAGCGTAGGCAGAGTCGCGGTTGAGTGCATGCGTTCCCGTGACCCTGCCATCATGGCGATGAGGCGGAACATCGTGGGGGTTTTAGTCGGTGCAAGTCCGACATAACTCGTCCTCGCTCACGCGAGGACGAGTATGCGTAGGCATTTCCCCCACGTAAAACAAAAAAAAAAAAAAACCTGTAATATTCTTTGGTTTAGATATTTGCTTAAAAATTTATTTGTTGGGTCCCTAATGCTACACACACCCGTCGCTTCCAATAATATTTTATAATGCTACTAAACTCGCAACGCTCCTTACATTTTACATCACATACAACATGTGCACTCCTGGGTCCGGTCGCCTCAGAACTTGTACTAGGGGGGGGATCTAAAAGTAGTGATCATTGAGAGAATATAACTTAATAATTTATTTTTCTACATAGTCTCCGAGTCTCTCTACACACCGAGTCCAGCGCTTTTCCATCCCTTTTAAAAAAAAGTTTTGTCTTGGTCCTGCAAAAAGCTCTCCACGGTGTCCATCATCTCGTGATCGTCTTCGCACCTGTTTCACCGTAAGTATTCTTCCAATTTGGGTAACAGATAAAAATCGCTAGACGCCAGATCTGGTGAATAATGGGAGTGGTCAACCAATTCTAAGCCAGCTTGCTGAATGTCAGCCGTCGCAACCGCCGACCTGTGCACGGGTGCGTTGTCGTGATGAAACATTACGCCTTTTCGAAGTGTCCCTCTCCTTTTTTCTTTGATGGCATTCCTCAACTTGAGAATTAAAGTTATATAATATAGGCCTGTAATAGTGGTTCCACGCTCCAGGTAATCAATCAACAATATTCCTTCTGAGTCCCAAAATATTGAGGTTATAACCTTACCAGCCGATGCCACGGCACGAAACCTCTTCGGAGTCGGTAATGATGGCCGTTTCCATTGCGAAAATTACTGTTTTGCCTCGGGATCAAAATGATGGACCCATATTTAGTCCATTGTTACGAAATGAGACAAAAAGTTTTCAGAATCTTCTTGAAACTTGTCCAACAATATCTTCGAAATGTCAAGTCGATTTTGTTTCTGACTGTCTGTTAACAATCTCGGCACCCATCTTGCGGAGACTTTTCTCATATTCATAGATTGTTTCAATATGGATTGAATACTTCCATATGAAATGACGGTTTCTTGAATTAAGTATCTGATGGTAACTCTCCGATCGCTCAATACAATTTTCTCGACTTTCGCAACATTTTCTTGGATGATTGACGTTGATGGATGGCCGCAACGATGTTTGTCTTCCGTGCTAGATGTCCCTACTCGAAATTGAGAAGCCCACCTTGCGACAGGGGGAATATGGCGGAGCAGACTCCCCTAATGTTGCCTCCAAATCACATTGAATCTCTTGCGTCGTTAATTTACTAAACAGAGCTATTTAATTACGGCTCGCACTTCGTTTTTCTCCATTTCCAAGAATACGTTCCGATACGAAGCAAACAAATGACTACATTCAGAAAAAAACAAAACAGAATCAAAAATGTTTTTCTTAACAAGAAGTATATATGTTGTTCTCACTACTTTTTGATCCCTCCTCGTACTGAAATCGCAGTGCCTGAGAGTACTGTACACAAGCAGTTCATTTCATTCTTTAATCTATGCTTACTACTAGCGGGGACTTTAGTGTATATAAAATAATAATTTAGAGTCGCACTCGGATTTAGGTGTCATTCCTTTTTCTGTTTGATGAATGAAAGGGAAATGTTTGTAAGTAGCGTTGTGCATGCTCGTTCATTTAGCGGATCGTTCCAATTTAGTACAATCGTACAAATGTACTATTTCGGTATTTTAGTTCTTTTAGTACACTAGTACATTGAAATTATCCCGTTCCCGGCTCCTCAGCTACTCGTACGTTTAATTCCGATCTTGATATTGAGTCGCAAAAATATTTAATTATTCGTGTGACCAAAACAAACACTAAGAACATTCATGGTTCCTATCTAGTTATTTATTCATCATTTTTCTGTTTGTATCAAGTTAGTAAGGTGCTAAAGGTCGTAAGGTACTTGCATTTGTTAATCTAATAATATTTTATTTCCCTTCATAATTTTGCCAGCATACGACTGTCATTCTAAAAATAATATTAGAATGACGTATTTAAAAATCAGATATTATATATACAACAATCGTTTCCCCCAATTTTATTTTTTTAATTACATACTGCTATGTAAAACTCGATCATTTGACATTCGGATTGGTCTCGGTCTCGCATCGAGTATAGGATATGATGTACTAAATGTACTAAATGAACGACGAGTAGAAATGTTGCGGAGCTGTTCGTACTAGTACAGTGACGGGCATTGCTTCTTTCAGTTCATAGCACATGTACTACACAAGCCTATTTGTAAGTTCGTGATCACCTGAACATGGATTGTTGTGCACCGACACTTTCTGCTTTTAGATAAAAAAATTATCTGTGCGATATTAAAATATCTAAACGAGGATTGATGTGTGCATACTCACGGACCGCCAACTGGACGGAGAAGTGGTCGTGCTGCCGGAGCTGCGCAGACAAAGAGGGGCAGCCGTCAAGTGACCCGGAGCTTTTTGGAGGTAGGTCTTGTATCGGTGGGAGAACACGGATTACTAATTATATTATACACACAACACAACAATACCTTTTTACCATCTGTTGTAGACTGACTCGAATCATACTGCAACAGCATGCACCAGCGTTGCAAACAAACAAGAAAACCTCTCACCGATACTTCTAACGCCGCCACGGCGCGCTCAAGCTACGTACTAGGAGTGAAGCGTATTTATCATAACATATATAAATCGCAAGTATTCGAAGATAACAGATAACAGTTGTTCCTGCGATGTCATTATATCTGTTAAAAAACCTTTTATAATTCACCATACTCAAGTTCTTCAATCACTATCAACAATCAACATGTTCAGTATTCGATAACCGCCGGTCACTAACATGGTTTAGAATAATAGAACAGCCAATAAAAAATGAAATAACTATTCTTGTCTTTGTTTTTTGTATAATATTGTCATAAGCTAAAAGAATACACACCTAGTATTTATTTGAGATAAATCCAAAATTATAGTAAATCGTTTCATAAGAAGAAATCCTCTTTGAAAAGTGAATTCTGAATTAGATCGTGTTATCTGTTATTTCGTTGATTAATTTATCTCACTCACACCCATTATATATACTGTTGCTAAAACGAGATGCGTAGTATTATACATTAGTATTATACACGTAGTATTATAACCCGAAAAACATAAATAGTAAAAAATAACACTTGTTATAATAATAATAGAAATTTATACCTGTTATTATTGCGTAACAGTAATAACAGATATTATGTTTGTCCTGTTATAACCTACGCCTACTACGTATAGACGCCACCCGCACCGCCAGCGCCGTCAGCGCCTCCCTCCACGTTTATTTATTTATTTAATCTATTTATTTATTTCTGTACACAGAAATTACAATGACAATATAACATATATAGAAATAAGTGCAAAGAGGCACTACTTATTACAATATGTAATTTCTTCCAGTAGGCCTGTGGTTGGGAGATTTGATTAAAGTGACAGTGAACCTAGTGCACGCTGATAATATTATAGAACAAAACATAAAAACTAAATATAATCTAGAATGGCTTATAAGTAAAAAGAAATAAGAAAAAAAAATAAATTCAAATTTATAGGTATTAGGATAGCGCAAAGTAATGTTTAATCTTCTTTTCGCTTTATCCCTGCGTGTCATTGTTTCTTTTATGTCGGCAGTAATCCATGGTGCTGAACTATGCCTAATTTTTATGTGTTTTAGTAGAACATGACGGTTATAAAGATTTAAAAGTTTTGAGTTGAAGTTTATCATCATTTCATCTACGTTCATACAGCTGCTTACACTTGATCAATCATTTGCTACCGCTACCTGCCTTAATTTATCAAGATTATTATTTTTGTAGCGGCAGACATACTAAAATTGTATTTTAAGCTTGGGCGGTCTAATACGAAAGATAGGTAAATACGGTTGTGATATGAGAATGAAGCTACTAATTGGCCGCGAGCTACAACATTATCCGTACCTGACACTATAATCAAATAAAGAAGTAACGGTGAACAATTTGGGAAGTGATGGGTGGCAAAGAGTGGTAGGACTTGAAGATTGTAATAAGTTAGCAGAGCTTGCAATTTATGCGAGCGAAAGTCGTTTTCCAGTAAACACGTATTAAAATCACCCATCAAGATCAAATGGTTATAAATAGGTGTATGTTAGTTGAGAATATTATCAAGATTATTAAAATAATTAATATGAAGATTAGGACTGTATAAAACTCCAAGTAGAACTTTTTTGTGGTGAAGGGAAACTTCAAGAACAAACTCTGCTGATTCTGAGTAAATTGATAATGAAGCACAAAAGATTTTAAATAGAATGTTAGTTCGCATGTAAATCGCAACTCCGCTACCGCCTTTACCCACCCTATCAACTCTTATTAATACGTAACCAGGCAACGAATAGCGAGCAGAGCAAAGTGCAGGCTTCAGGAAAATTTCAGATATTAAAAGACCGTCGATGTGACTACTGCTTATAGATGCAAGAAGATCGGAATAATGCCTGGGACCACTGTGCGTTGATATGGGCAACGTTCAAATAATTAGGATAAGAAGAAAAAGCACCTGAAATGCATTCAAGCAAATCAAGGGGCTCGGACCTATCGCTATCTGCACTGTTACCACTTTTTTTTTGAGGATGAACAGGAGAAAAAGCTTTCATCTAAATCAATTAATAAGTCCATGGGTTACCTGTAAATCCAAATGTATTTAAAAGCAAGTTTATGTGAAGGGGCTTCCCAACATTTCTGTCAGGTATAAATACTATCATTTAATGTTTACGAAGCCAAAAGAACGATTTTTAATTAAAATTGACAAGAATTTTGAACTTTACAAAGGACACTCCCAGTAACGAGTTGCGAGTACATACACTCATAGACGTGTAAAGGAAAGCACAACGAACCACCAATTCACAAAAACACACGAACAGGAATAATTTAATATTTATATCAGTTTAACACTAATTACAGGTCAATATTGTTATTCCTTTGTTTTTTGATGCTCACTGCACTAACACATGCGCATACATATACATACACATACACATACCAGTTGTAATGTACCAGCTCCTTTTTAATTAACTTGTAAAATAAACGGCAGAAGACACCCACCAAAGTGACAAGAGTTTTACTCCAGTTTTCTGCGGATGGGCGGTGCTTACTAGACGTGGGTTATAACAGGACAAACATAATATCTGTTATTACTGTTACTGTTCCGCAATAATAACAGGTACCAATTTCTATTATTAAATAACAAGTGCTATTTTTTTACAATTTGTATAACAGGTGCATCTCGTTTTAACAACAGTATATATAATGGATGTGAGCGAGATAAATTAATCAACGAAATAACAGATAACACGATCTAATTCAGAATTCACTTTTCAAAGAGGATTTCTTCTTATAAAAAGACTTACTATAATTTGGGTTTATTTCAAATAAATACTAGGTGTGTCTCGTTTTAGCTTATGACAATATTATACAAAAGACAAAGACAAGAATAATTGTTTAATTTTATTGGCTGTTCTGTTATTCCAAGCTATGTTAGTGACCGGATGTTATCGGATACTGAGCATGTCGATCGCTGATAGTGATTGAATAACTTCAGTGTGGTGTATTATAAATGATATTTATTAACAGATATAATGACATTGCAAGAACAACTGTTATTTGTTATCTATGTTACGATAAATACGCCTCACCCTTAGTGCTTACGCGTTTAGAACTGAAAGAAGATGGCAATGCGACATGTATGAACACACTTGACATTACGTACTGCCTGTCAGATTTTGTGCGTTTTATACATTTTCTTATGATCACATGTTAGCTTATCGTTCAGTTTGGCAAATAATAGATGGTTGAGATTTTACTTACAACTTTCAATCAATACACAATGAAATATATACAATACTCTTGAAACAACTTAACACCAACTATCCTCGCCTTACTCCAGCTAACCCCACCATGCCTCCCGATAAGACTGACGCCATTTCGTCCGCGCGTGCCTTTCGTGGTTTCATATCTTAAATGTTGCCAACTATTGCCAATATATTTTACATATTTTTTGGCTAAAGCTAACATAACTGGATGGGCCGTTTCCGTTTACATTGTTAGCACTCAAAACCATCGGGGTTAAAAGAACGTAACTCGGGGTAAGCTTTAATTTAGCTAGTCTGTTGTTTGTCACAAAGTTATCAACAAAAGGTAACTATTTTCATTATAGTTATCAATAAAAATAAGTCTTTGCGCTCGTGCCTCTTGGCTGTAGATGAAACTCTATAATCTCTATTATAATGTCACATAAAACATCAGCGGGTAGATCAGCGCGAACATGTTTCGACTCGTACTCCCCAGACGGAAGTGAGGCCGCGTCTGCCTGATGCGCCGCAGATGAGAAGCAGCTAATCCAGTTTGTTTGAGTAGCTTATTGTGAAAGTGAAAACACAATATTTTTTCTTATTAAACATCACATGTAATAACAGCATAAGAAGTTTCTACCTCATACTAATGGCTGTTTTATACAACACTAGCGTATGCCAAACGATGAAGAAAATTACTCGCTAACACATTGAACACGGTCCGGTCGCGATCCCGCTGAGATACCGCCCGATCCCGCCGTGATTCTGCAGCGTCCCCACCGCGATTCGGCAGCGATCCCACCGCGATTAGGCAGCGTTCCCACCGCGATTCGGTCGCCACCCCGGCGCCCGCCATAGCTCCGAAAACGCGCTCAGCAACCGCGCGGACGTCGACGGACTATTGCCGGTCAGTCTGCATTGTTATGTCGCGAACATTGAACAACGAAGCTTGAGTGGAGTGGTTAACAGTGTCTCGACGGTGCTGCCGGCGGCGAGTTGTAATAGAGTGGGAGTAAGAGTTAGATTTATAAACGAATAAACAAAAAAGAAGTTTTAATGTGAGCTTTGTGCAAAAATCACGAATGTAAAAAATAACAATTTCTAACATTTTTTAGGCAATAACCCTCCACTACAGATTGAGGGTGGCGGAGCAACATCAAGTGCGGCAGTTGGCTGCACGCGAGCGGTGGGTGCTGCCGGTGCAGCGGGTGCTGCGGGCGCGGTCAGCGCGCGCGCCGACGGGTGGCCCCGTCGCGCAACTCGCGCGCCAGCCAGCCGAGCGCGTCCGCGAGCCCGGCGCCGGTGGCCGCGCTGCCGCCGCACACGTGCCACGGCTTGTCCGCGACGCGCTCCAGCCCCAGCGCTGCGCCACGTCACATAATGCAAGCGTATCACGACATCGTGTACATGCCTGTTGCAAGTACCCTGTGTGCACTCACAGTTGTTAGGTATATTCGACCAGGCCGAAGACCGTAAGATAGGATTAAATCGCGGGGCCTTCTTTGGCGCCGAGCTGTTTCGCTTAAAATTATTGGGGTGATGAGACGAGACACCTCGTGTTTCACAATTTTGTCTTATAAAAAGATCCAAATGAGAATTAATTTGTTCAATGATAAAGTATTCGTTTAACTCTTAAAGGGTTTCATTACGATCCTGCAGTGGCGCGCGTGAACATCATTGATACTGGAGGAAGGTGTTAACGACCAAGTTCCGGTGCGGGCGGTACCTGCGGCTACGCGCGCGGCGGGCAGCGCGTGCGGCATGTCGCTCTTGTTGGCCAGCACGAGCAGCGGCACACGGCGCGCCCGCAGCTCTGGGTGGGCTAGCGCGAGCTGCAGCTCCTCGCGCGCTACCACTGCACCCACGAACATAACGATGTAGCTAGGGGACAGAGACTGATCAACACCGCCATCGATACATCGCAGATTTATATCCATTATCAACGTTGGCACGTGTCGCGACATCACCGGCGCCATGCTAGAAGCGAAGGGTTGCCGTTCGTATACACCAATCAAAATACCTAACAGGGTTACAGATGAATAATAATAAACTATTCCGATCATGGACTGGTTCTTCAGTCCCGTGTACTGGAGGAGGCGAGTACCTACACAGATAGAGCTGCAAAGGGCACAGGCGTCTTGAAAGTATGTGTAACAGAAATAATACTCGTACTTGACAATCTGCCACAATTGCCGTGTCTCCTAAGAGAACTTGCAAGTATCAAATAAAAACTTTTATTTAATAAGTTGCAAGTTCTTCGGTCAGGCAGCTGGTGCGCGAACTTGAAAGTAAATGTCTGGGTTTAAAACCTCGCCTCATAAACACAACTCATCCATAGATAATGATCTCGTTAAATCATACATATGTTTACAATTTCCAAATTAAGTGTAAAGGTCAGACCTAGCCGCAGGTGGTCAGCCGCGTCCACCACGAAGATGACTGCGTCGGCGCGCGCGAAGTGGCGCTCCCAGAGCGCGCGGTGCCGCGCCGCGCCGGACACGTCGCATGCGCGGAACGCCACGCCGCCGCCTGCGGGCACGCGCACCCTGCACTCACTGGACTCACTGCGCTGACTGCACTTACTCGGCGCCGAGCTGCCGCACGCGCTGCTGTGTACATCTGCCCCACTCACTGCTGAAGTTGTCCTGGTGTTGCGGCTGCGCGGCGTCCCCGGTGCGCAGCGCGCGCAGCAGCGAGCTCTTGCCGCTGTTGTCGAGCCCCAGCAGTAGCACCGTCGCCTCGAAACATCCGCCACCCAGCCACACAGACAATTTGTTCATCAGCCCCATCCCGCAGTGCAAGCCACGAACCTGTCGATAGTTCATTCTATGTTCACTATTTTAGGTTTTTAGGACATTACGTAGCTAAAGACAACAGCTCAGGTTTCCGAACTGAAAGCGATTTGGCGTGTTGCGAATATCCTATTGATAACCATCTCATAACATTCCAGGGCGTCCGATGGTCTTCAGATGGAATAAGATGAGAAACGTACCTATGTCCCTGACAGGTAGATGTCGCCGCCGATCACCGGAGTTCTGCTCTTCCAATTGTATTCCTTATTTTTGTACTAATCTATACGTATAAGTGGGCATTCTTAGGTTAACGTAGTGGGCGCGTTTCTACGTATATACCTGCGCAAGGAGGCGGTTACCTAGCAACGCGACGGTAACACTGCGCGCTGCCGGCCGGCGCAGCTCCGCCGCTCCGCCGCCGTTTCGCCGCCGCACCAGCTCGCGGCGAGACGCGTCCACAGTGTTGTAGCAGCACAAGTACTGTCAGACCAGGCACGCTTTGATGCGACATCGATTGCCGGTGTTGGTGCTGTCGCGCTGCATCCGAACCGTACGATAATAAATCTTAGTTCCAAATTATTGACATCACTTTGTATTCAATGAAACTATATTGAAAGTTATAACAATTTATTTGTACAGGAGTCCGTGCCATCAGCACCTCAACCATTAAGTGACATGACAAGAAAAACGAATGCTTGTTTACAATTTCTATAAACAAATGAACGACTAGAAACTGTCGCGACCGCGCCCCAACCGCACAGCAACCGCGCCCCAACCGCGCCGCAACCGCGCTCCAACCGCGTCCCAACCGCTGCGCAACCGCACATCAAGCGCGCCGCAACCGAGCCCTAACCGCGCCGCACCCGCACATCAACCGCGCCGCAACCGAGCCCTAACCGCGCCACAACCGCGCCGCAACCGAGCCGCAACCGAGCCGCAACCGAGCCGCCCGACGGTAGCGGACATCGTTAACGCTAATTTTGTGACTCGTTTATCTTCTTCTCAGTCTTTGTTTTCCTAAATAGCGCTCTTAACGTTCCCACTGCTGGGTCTGCTTCTCTCACGAGCAGCGTGCGGGTTCACAGATGAGTGCATAATGTTACTCCGACATCCACACTGTGTAAACTCACAACACAATTTGTCACCGACACTCTTTCAATTTCTAAAATATCCTCGTGTTTCACGCCGGTTTCCATATCCTCCCGATTCTTTTTACTGCCACAAATGACTTTGCAACCGACTCCTCGTGACGGAGCACTCGGCGAACTGGCGAGCTCGCGCGTGTCATCCAAACGCTGTTGATGGTCGGGACTGACCTCGCAGTCGGCCGCTGCACACGCCCGGCTCTCCTTTACCTTAACATTCCCCTCCTTTAGGTAACAAACGCAAGTACGGCGTTCTTTTAAATGAAACCGACATAACGACGACTTGAACTCGTGAGTTTTATCAGTAAATTGTTTTCGTGATGGAGACGCGATGGCGCGTCGCAACGCGGCGGCGAGACGGGCGCACAGGGCGGCGGGTGCAGCCGGTGCAGCCGGTGAAGCGGGGGCGAGGGCGCCGCCCGGCGTGCACAGCGCCGCGTATATCCGCTCCGGGCTGCGCGCGCGCGTCTCGGGCACCATCCGGTACACGAACGCCGCGTACGCGAGCGTGAGCGCCGCAGCGAGCGCGAGCGCGGCGCGCAGCCCGGCCAGCGCGGCCACCAGCGGGAACACGCCCGCCTCCAGCGCATTCGCCGCGCTCGCCGCCAGCGTCACCAGCAGCATGGCGCACCCGCGATACTGTGG
The DNA here is from genome assembly GCA_029030555.1 of Ornithoptera alexandrae. NCBI lineage: Eukaryota > Metazoa > Arthropoda > Insecta > Lepidoptera > Papilionidae > Ornithoptera > Ornithoptera alexandrae. The sequence continues at coordinate 13,023 of JARDVY010000009.1, forward strand.
ACAGACACGACATCTTCAACTTTACGACGGCTGCAGCGGGCGACTATACCCCTCATCGTTGCTGTGCTGTTTACAAAGTTAAGGGACAAGACCAACACCACCTTTAAATAAGACTGGTGGTGACTATTCGTTTTCATTGGGAGCAAAACAGGTTGTCACCAACAGCCAGCGGCGTCCACGGCGCAGGAAAACGACAACACTCCGAAACAACTTATGCCCATTATTTGAACTCGGATGAATGTACTACGTACTAATTGTATGCGTGGCAGGTCTGTTGCCAGAGTTAGTCCAGTTAGGTATCATATCATGCATTATTTTTATCGTCAAACCACTGTACAAATATTACTGTGTTTTCTTTTGAAGAACCATGTAGCTAGTGAAGCATCTGGATAACGAGTAAAAGTCATATCTCAAAACAACGAGCACAATATGATGCTGCATCCAAGTCAGCGCCACCTTCGTATTGGCGGATGTACGACATGTAACGTAAGCTGAACGTCTGACTCTTCCCGTCATTTTATCAAATATATTACAAATCATCGCGACTAATGCAGGAAGCGTATTAAAGTATACGTGCTGACTTCGTAGTGGAACATGTCCGCGAGCAGAGCGTAGGGCGCGGGCTGCAGGCCGACGGAGTCCGCGGCTACGGCGGCGGCCAGCGCGAGCCCGGCGGCCGACACGCCGCGCACGCGCAGCCTCGCCGGCAGCAGCGCGGCGCCCGTCGCCAGCCACGCGCCTGCCGCCGCGCCGCACCACACCATCAGCGGCTGCGATCAGCGCAGATCTTACAAACGGGTACTGTTGTTGGGACATCTTACCATCCCTTGTTACTACACATATTAGCCACAAAAAATATTAAGAAAAACACCGAATCAAATCAACGTATAAAAAAGGACAGTTTTAAAAAACTCACTCTTCGTCCTACTCGTTCCACCAGGTACAGCGCGACCAGGGAGGCCACGAGCTGCACCACGCCGAGCAGCAGTGCGTGGCGCGCGGGCGACGCGAGCCCGCTGTCCCCGTTCCCATCGCCGTACCCTTCACCGGTGACATTTCCCTGAGCCAGCACGAACACGCGCTCCGCGTATTGCATCAGCGCGAGCACGCCACACATCTCCTGCCCCACCACCGCGAACCCCCCCACGAAGAATGCTCGCCGGCGACACTTGTCGCTCACTTCATTGGGATCAACAAAATTGAAAGCTACAGGGATGTTTGTGATGTGACATGCTGATGCATGTTCCTCATGCAAACTTTTATTTTTATTTATTTGAAACTTTATTTGCACATACAAAAATATTTACAAAAAGGCAGACTTAATGCCTAATGGCATTCCCTCACAGTCTACTCTAGGATTGAGCAGAGAGAAGTATGGTTGCAGTATCGTGCAAGTGCAAAAAGATAGATACACATTATAAATGTGTTATTAAAGTATAAATAAAAATTTTATAATAAATATAATATTAGCTCCTTACATATGAAATTAGCGTTTTGTCGCACTGACCACTTTGATCTGAAATATCTGCTCTTTGGTTAAGAATTCCAAATTCAAATTTATAAATTCATTTAGCTGCTGCATTTGAGTTTCGGGAACAGTCATTCATTTGTTTTTTCCTCATAATTTTTTTTTTTTGCGTCGCTTATTACCGCACAATGGAGAACATGAAATATCGGTATATTTACGAGTACGAGTTCTGCCGTGGCAGCAGCACCAGTGCTACAGAAACAACTCGAAGGATTAATGATGTGCACGGCGTTGGTGTCGCAAAAGAAACCACGGTAAGTTTTTAGTTTCAACGTTTTCATTCTGGAAATTTCGACCTTCAGAACCAAAGTCCACAAGGGACGGCCAGAGACCAAAGTGGAAAATGAAGAATTAAAGGCTATTGCGAAAGCGGATCCATCACAGAGCACTTCAGAGATAGCTGCAGGTTTCGGGGTAAGTGACAAGACTGTATTAATCCACTTAAAACAAATCGGGAAAGTAAAAAATCCTATCCTATAAGGTTGGCGTCACGCCGAAGTGCTTCTACATTAAGCCTCGCTAGATTACACATACGCTGGATTACTGATTCTTCTTTCGGAGGCTTTAAGTTATAGCAAATTTACAGTAAGTCATGTCTAGAAAAACTAGGTGCATCAAGCTGTCCATAGCCAGAGACTAGAGATAAATTATTTTAAGAGCTAGATCTTTAAAATAATTTAAATTAAAGGGACAAAAAATCGCGTCGGAAAGGCCTTGGTTGCTGTTGACGGCAATCTCTAAACACAAATATTCAACTATAACTATGGAATCGGACGAGGATGTTGGTAATATTTTGTCCCAGATTAACCGTACGCAAGTAAATTGCTACACCCCGCCTCTTTTACCTAATCGATTATTCCGTATTAAAATGATACCATTGATCCCATAGGTAGTTGAAGAGAGAGTAGGTTTAAGCTAGTATTCAGAAATTACCAGCGCCTGTAGGTTTGGAATGTCAAACATCTTCACTAATTCACTGTAGTGCTGCGGGATGCTGTGAGCGTTTATATACCACACATTAAATTAGTTACGAAATGAAGTAAATTTGTCTTCCAAAGAAGTACGAAGTGTTTAAATCAAGATCAGATTGTGAAGTGGTAGAAAAGTCGGTATTAGTAGAGAAGAAAGAAGTGTGAAAGTCAGTGTCCATCATTATAAAACAATTAAAATATATATATATATATATATATTACAAAGTAAATATAAATAAAAACAATGTAGTTATTATAGTGTTTTTTTTTTAGAAAAATATAAGCACTTAAAAATAAGCTTCGCTACCAATCCGCCGGTTGTTAAGTTATACTGAAGAGCAAGAAAGTTATTTCGAACTATTTTCGGGAAGTAATGAGCGGATCCTTCGAGTGGTGGGGTAAAGCGGTGACACAGCCAACGGACAACGTGTAACGAAGGTGGAACAATGAAGCTCAATGAGTGCACGAGGATACCCTCCTTTTTGCTTGCTGTTCCTACATCTTGCATTGCCTACAAGTGTTGAGGATTTCAGAATAGATTATCTACGGGAACGCTCAGAGCATGGAGGTATTTAGCATGCTCCATCGATGAGTCGTTCGAGTGAAGAGGAGCACTTGCAGACAGGGGCGTGCGCTACATACGGGCAAACAGGCATTGCATACCCTAGCTCCTTATACCCTTATGCAATAACAATTTCGTAAGACATAAACAGCGTCGCGGGGGCTCGGGCGCGGGGCTCGGGCGCGGGGGTTCGGGCGCAGGGGCTCGGGCGCGGAGGCTCGGGCGTGGGGGCTCGGGCGTGGGGCGCTCCGGCGGTCGTCCTTATTTACAGTACATTCTCTAAGGCGGATCGATACATCTGACAGGTGAAATTATTTCCTTGTCTGTGTAAAACGTAGGTATGTGCACGCACGCACGCATCGGGGAGGCAGTGTGTGTGCATTTCACTGCGCTTTACTGCACTGCACTGCAATATACTGCACCGCATTGTACTGTACTGCACTGCACTGCACTGCACTTCATTGCACTGAAATATGCTGCACTGTACTATACTGCACTGCACTCTACTGCATTGCGTCCTATTTTAATTGCAATTTTGTTTGTTCCGAGTTAAAGTCGTTGCGTAGTGATTTTGAGCGCACGCGACTGAATTATTATCTAATTAATTAATTAACTTACTATAAATTACAAAAATTATAGTTTATGTATTATATTTACTTGTTATACATGTGCTTTACTGCGTGTATCTAAACATCGCGTCCTCACACGCACGCACGCACGCACGCACGCACGCACGCACGCACGCACGCACGCACGCACGCACGCACGCACGCACGCACGCACGCATGCACCCACGCACGTTACTTTCGAAAATAATAGGATTGTAAAAGTGATTGTTACGTACACAGTGCTACTTTACACTACCCCCGAACTCCGGGGACTGCCCCGGAGCACGCCCACAACTTGAACAGGCCGCCGGCTCGTGTGCAAGGGTGCTCCAGTTTACGTAGAAATGTAAGTTCAATAGACGTTTAATATTTTTGTGTAATTTTATTTTTGATTTGTATTGGTAGGTTATTTATGAGCTGGGGCATCAGATACTTTGATGTTCTTTTACCATATTCGTTAATCAAGAGGGGTTGGAGTAGCTTTTTGTTAGTGATGTTTCTGGTGTTGATAAAGTAACTGGATTTCTTCACGAAAGTACTGTTGAAGCAGTAAACTGTATTCCAGAAGTTTATAAATGGAAAGCACACCACAGTCTTCAAAGTGGGCCGTTAGAACATCCACGGATCGTGCTTTTCTGCTTTTGGTGGAGCTATTAGTTTAAGTAATCTATAGGGTGTTCCGTGGCAGATTTAGGATTTGAAATTCGAATATTTTTCTATAGGTAATATAATATTTTTCTATATATTCTATATTCTACCAGATAGGGGTTACAATTTAGCGCGGCATTTGTGCGGATTGGTCAGTCACGATATCGCAGTGGACTGGTGCTCTTTCTGTCAATGGAATAATTGGAATGTTTTTCTTTGAAAATTTTCGTGGAGCAACCGTAACTCTTGATGGTGATGTCTATCGCCGCATTTTTATACCGAAACTAAGAGAACATCCATCGAACAGCTCTCACACGTGGTTGCAACAAGATGGCGCCACACCTCACACAGCAATAGCCACCATGAGCCTCCTTCGCGAGATACACTCGGAATACTCTCGAAAGATTCCGCCAGTGTGTACGTCGCGATGGAAAACATTTGGACGGAGCCATCTTCAAAAAATAAAATTCGCATGTGTCGTCTTTCTTTTTATAATAAATATATGTATATTCTAAAATAATAACATCTTTAATTTAATTAAGACATCCTAAATCTGCCACGAGACACCTATATATTGAGTATGAGAATCTTGATCGACGTGGAGATCTTTGGGGGAGGCCTGTATCCAGCATTGGACATCTGTCGGCTGATGATGATAGTGATGATGATATTGAATATTAAATTGTTAGCGTTATCAAAAAATATAATAAAATATATCCCATTTTATATCGGTATCATTACTTCTGTAAATTATAAATTAGTAACTAGTATTAGTAAAAGAAGTAAAAAAAAATAATGTCTGAGTCACCTGTTGCTGAATGCGTTCTTACTTTTCGTATATAACAAAACAATGACTACTCGAACAGTCGTGAGCTCTCCGTCGGAAATAAATAAATAATAATTTTCAATCAATACAAAGGAATGATTGAAAGTTATGGTATATATTAAAAATAAGTAAGTTTACTTTTGAATATATATATAAGCACAGAGATTTCGATCACTGTCGTGCACCGCACCACCCCACACGAAACCTCCCCTCAAGCGCACGGCCCCGCTCGCGGTGCGGCCGGCGCGTGCGCTTGGGGAGGGGTAAGCGACGCGCGCATTGCGGGCACTCACGCATGTCCGTCGCGAGCTGGAGCCAGGAGGCTGGTGCGGCGTCGGGCGCAGGCGCGGACGCGGGCAGCGCGGCCAGCTCCTCGAGCAGCACGCGGCCGGCCGGCGCGCCCCGGAGCCATCGGAGCGAACGTTCTGCCTCCTGCGGACCGGGGATATATCTATGTGTACTAGCTAGCAAAAACTAGTATTATTATCAGAAAGTGCCAAGAGATACGAGTGTCGAGTTGTTTATTCCTGGCTGAGACAAATTCGTATCCTCTTCAGCTTGGCACGGCGGTAATAAGTATTATCCATGAAAACCTAAAGTGCATAAAAATTGGAAAGTGTAGCAATCCCCGCGATTACCATGAATTTGATGTTCTTCGCGATTAGCAGCGCATAACGCGTTCTGGTCGTACGCCAAAACTAAAAGGGGTGGATTACAGTATCCGGTTACATTCACACACAACAATCAAATATTCGATGGTGGTAAAAGTATCGATTACTTTAGTGTCTTCATCACTCAGACCAATACTGAACTTAATATCGAGATTAATCTACGCAGACTTTGAAAAAGCCTTTTATGGTAATAATTCCTTTAAGGGAACTAAACGAACTAGATGTTAGAGGCAATCTAACACGGGGTGCAATCCTCTTTAACCAGTCATTGGCGGATGTTGAGGTAGGTCTTACTATATACAAATCGCATCTGATGTTCCGCAAGGATCGTATTTAGGCGCACTATTCTGTTCTTATTATGCGATATTGGACATGGTTTACCGAATGTTGCGGTTGACCCGTCTGGAACCCGCATTACGGAGTCCATATCAAGCGATTGGTAAGGGTTCAAAAGACGTTTTTGCTGTTTATGTCATTTAAATTCAATTTGACAGACGGTCTGCTTACCTATGAAGATCGTATGCGACACTTTCGCTTGGACAGCCTTGAAAATCACAGGAATTTTCTAGACGTAATATTTTAATACAAAGCACTTAATGGTCACTGTGACGTACCGAACCTTCTATTCAAGATCAAAATATCTATTCCGAGACAACTTCCTAGATGTAAGAAATATCAACCGTTCTTTAACACTAAAGTACGTTCACATTTAGCTACGTATTCTCCGTTAAACAGACTCTTAAGATCATGTAACGAAATGCACAATCCGCTGACGCTCGGATTGTCCTCGTAGTCCTCACTGCATGGACATATTTTCTGATCAGTTACATAGCTTTAAAAATTAAGCAAGTAAGATAATATACACAAATTATGGTATAACTTAATTAAAAGTCGGTGTTTCTATTTTTATTTTTTGTTTTTGACTACACTTGAATCTTTCTTGTAAATAAATACCTTTTTCTCTTTTCCAATATTAGTTGCATCCTTTAGCTTTAGGTAAATTACGCTAGTAATAATTACTATGGTATACTTTTTGTCTGCTTGTATGTATATTTATCTCTATTTGCTAATTTTTACATAATAACGAATTGCCGTTTGCATCTGTAAGTGTATAAGTAGCATTTAAATAAGACTCTGTAATCGCTGTGTTCATTTTAAGCAATATATGGTGTTACTTATTTGATGCAACTTTAAATAAAAATGTGAAATACTTGTTATAGGCTGATGATAAAAAAAAGTTGTCTGTATAGAGATCCGAAGACTGCGAATTTATCCAGAGAGTCGTGGACATTTTGTAAAAATACAATAAAAAGAATAACATTTTTAATGATGTAACTGGGTGTCGATGTATAACTAACTGTTAACCGGAGAAGATTGGCCACAATGCAAAGATCCATACACACGATACGAATATCCGGCGTCGGATAACTACACTCACCGGCCGTGGAGCTCGTGGTGGTCCACAAGCCCAGTATCACATGAGCTGTAAGAGTCAATATGACTTTTAAGCGCTAATATCGTCTGGTTCCTTTGAAGGAAAAAGGTAGTCGTCAGGAGCAAGCAAAAACTCTGAAGAAAACTGACTCAAGTATAACGGCGGCCTACTCTAACAGTATTTGTAAATTTTTTACGAACAGGCGCTACCGCGGAGCCGACCTGTTCTGTCTATGTGGGTGTACATTTAAGAGGAGGACGAAGAAATTGCTCCGTACCAATTCTGATCTTGTTGCAGTGAGCTAATTTAAATTCATCTCATCTCATTCTAACAAATGAATTTAATTTCTCATTTTTCTCTTTTCATTTACATAAAATTTAAATAAAAATTGTGTGTGTACATATATACATACACATATATATATATATATATATATATATATATATATATACACAAACAAGTGCTTTGCTTAGTTATATAATTATTAAATATACATATACTTTGCGTAGTGCATCTGTGATCACCGATACCGCCCGCCCGTCACGGCGCGGCCCGTGTATGGAACAGATTGCGCGCGCGCACCTAATGGTATTGTTTTTGTAAGACTGTATGTATTATGATGTCTGTAAATGTTGACATACTCTAATTAAAAAAAAAAACTTCCTTTTACAAGAATCACCATGAAAAGAAAGATTATTCAGTTGAAACATTGTGAAAATATTAGCTCCTACATATAAAATTAGCGTTTTGTCGCACTGAGCCCTTTGATCTGAAATATCTGCTCTTTGGTTAAGAATTCCAAATTCAAATTTATAAATTCATTTAGCTGCTACATTTGAGTTTTGAAAACAGTCATGCATTTGTTTTTTCCTCATTATTGTTTTCTTTGACGTCGCTTATTACCGCACAATGGAGAACATGATATCGGTATATTTACGAGTACGAGTTCTACCGTGGCACCAGTACCACTGCTGCAGGAACAGCTCGAAAGATTGATGATGTGTACGGCGCTGGTGTCGCAAAAGAAAGCACGGTACGTTTTTGGTTTCATCGTTTTCGTTCTGGAAATGTCGACCTTCAGAACCAACGTCTACAAGGGATGGCCAGAGACCAAAGTGGAAAATGAAGAATTAAAGGCTATTGCGGAAGTGGATCCATCTCAAAGCACTTCAGAGAAAGCTGCAGGCTTCGGGGTAAGTGACAAGACTGTATTAATCCACTTGAAGCAAATCGGGAAAGTAAAAAAACTTGAACGATGGGTACCTCATGAGTTGAGTGAATCGAACTTGCGAACACGCGTCGGCTGCTGCTGCTGTGTTACTTTGCTCCACCGACACAATGATGAAAGGATTTTAAATCGAATCATTACTTGTGATGAAAAGTTGATACTGTACGACAATCGGAAGTGCTTGTCGCAATGGCTGAACCCTGGAGACCCAGCTAAATCCTACCGTAAATGGAAATCGACTCAGAATAAGTTACTTGTGAGTGTTTGGTGGACTAGCGCCGGTGTCGTTCACTACAGCTTTCTAAAATCTGGCCAAACGATAGCGGCAGATATCTACAGTCAGCAACTGCAGAGCATGAAAGAAGAACTAGCTGTTAAATAACCGAGATTGGTCAATCTCTCTAGGCCACTGCTGCTTCACGACAACGCAAGACCACCACCGCACACTGCACAACAAACAACCACTAAGTTAGATAAGCTACAATTGGAATGTCTGCGACATCCACCGTACTCCCCGGACCTTGCCCCCAACAGATTACCATTTTTTCCGGAATTTGGACAACTTCTTACAAAGAAAAAATTCAACTCCGATGCGGCAGTCCAAACCGCCTTCAAACAGTTTGTTGATTCTCGCCCCCATGGTTTGTTTAGTAAAGGGATCAATGCACTACCTATGAAATGGCAAAAGTGCATAGATAACAACGGTGGATACTTTCGTTAATTAAATATATTTTACAAAAAAAATTGACTTAATATTCCTCCTGTACAAAACAGGTATTTCATATGTAAGGAGTTAACACACCGTCTGTTTAATAATGGGCAACCACAGATATTTTAGGAAGTCATGTGAACTGCAGTTCACGCGCAGCGACACAGGACTCCGGGGGGTATTCCTTTTTGTTTGCAAACACACTGAGCGCATTGTTCCCAACTGTGACTGTTTAAGATGCATTGTCTCACCTCCAGTTTACCGTTGGCCGCGAGGAAGGCCGGCGACTCTGGCACGAACACGAAGGCGACGCAATGCACCAGGGACAGCCCCAGGCACCACCACAGAACTGTTCTGCAAAATCATCATCAATATAAAAAAGGTGTGTTACATGTTCATATACCTCTCTACCTCAATTATTCTGCGCCTTGTTTAAATGGAATCACTTCTCTTGTAAATTACTTAGTTTAAGTTGTAAGCACTTTGCTTTATGTTACTTTGTGAATATTTTACAACCGTAATTGTTGACAACCGTAATTTATGATTAAAGGCGCCTTTATTATAACGGGAAAAACCTTTAATATTGTTCTCACAATCTCCCCGGTATCCGGATTTCTATTGTAGTGTTAAATGACCTTCACATCGATCGGTCTCACGCTACTCGTATCCAGTGGGTCCCCGCGACTCTCACCAGATCGTCGGTCCACCTTGTAGGAGGCCTCTCAACACCACGTCTACCGGGACGTTGGCTCCACTCGAGGACCTTACTGTCCCATCGGCCGTCGGTCCTTCGAGCAATGTGCCCTGCCGATCGATGTGGAGATCTTTGGGAGAGGTCCATGACAGCAGTGGATGTCTATCGGCTGATGATGATGATGATAATGAGTAAATAAACTTTGTCCGAGTTCAAATGAAGCATTCTATTTCTGATTGTCACTTAGAACACATGTGTAGGATCCATTATACTGTATTTATTTATTTTTTATTATTTTATAAAAACACACCAGTAGCACTAAACTGTTGCATTAAACTGTTTAGATATTTATATGTTATATATAAGTGAGTGATTACAACTCCTGATGCACTCGCTTATTGAAGGTGTGTACAAAGTAAACAAAGACTAATATTTAATGATTGTGTATTGTACAAGAATTATATTGTTGTTCAGATTTGTTGGAACTTGCATAACGATGTACCGAATATGTCACGAGCAATCAGGTTGTGCACGGTGCACATTCTTATCACTGCAGAATTAATACAACGTTGGTGGGGATGGGGGGACAGGCGAAATATGAAAAGTTTTTCGTATCGAATAACTCGTTATTTTGTTTGGAACTGTAAGCAGATCTGGCTGAGGATATCACTGTGGTTGATAATGTCATTATATCTCATTGTTATTATAGTTATGGTGAAATTCTAAAGGAATTTATATTTCAAAAGAGTAAGTTTTTGTCGATTACGTACCCGTGGAGGTGAGAGGGGAGATAATTTGATCACAAATCTGGCTAATAATTAACATTGATTAAATAAAAATTATTCATTGCTTGTATAAATTAAGAAAATGAACAATTATGTGAAATAAAACATCTTCCATTTTACTTCTTACACTAAAGTTGGTAAATAACAATAAATAATAATTATTGTTTTTAGTCAAATAATAAAATGACTAATAGACATATAAAACTTGTAAGAGATAAGGCACGGTGGTCGTGTGCGCGGGTCACGCGTCACACGTCACGCGTCACGCGTCACGCGTCACGCGCCGAGCCCGCCAGCGCACCGTACTCACCCGTGCGGAAAGCGCGCGTCGGCCGCGAGGTACATGAGCAGCAGGCCCAGGTTGTGCGCGGGAACCAGCGCCGCCGCCGCCGCGCCGCACCACCGCGGGCTGCACATCTGCGGACACGCGCTGCGTCACGAACACGCGTACTCCCCGCGTACCGTGCGGCAAGTGTGGCGGACTCACCGCTCGCTCGTGACTCTTCGCCATACACAGATAACGCAATGGGAAAAAGAGATTCGTGCGGAGAGGTACCTCACGCGCGAGAAGCGGCGCCAGCGCCCAGGCCCCGGCCGCGCCCACGCCCGCCGCCACGCGGGCTGCCACCACGCACCACGCGCCGCCCACCAGCTTCAGCGACCAGCACGCCTGCAATCGTGCACACTGAGAGAAACGCCTCTTACTAACATACTTTGACGAGCTGTTATTGTGTGTGCAATGCGAGTGTACAGGGCAACAAACATTCTGCATCGTGTGCTCACCTAAATCCGAAATAAATCTTAAAGTTGTGAGAATAAACATATTATACAGAAGTGCGTCGTACGCGGTAGGGCACAGCAAGGTTCACGTGTGCTATAAATGAACAGTTTTCAAGCACACCTCACGAATAACTCACCACGAAAGTAAGCGAGGTGCAGATCACCGCGAACTTCCGGCCGCGAGAGAGCGCGCAAGCGCTCGCCGGCACGCCGAGCAGCGACGCGCCGAACGTGGTCACCGCCGCGACCACCGCGCCGGCCTCGCCCACCTCGCCGCCCTCGCCGCCCTCACCGGCCTCGCCGGCGGCCCCCGCGCCGCTCGCCAGCGACACCCAGCCGAGCGCGAGCCCGAACGACACGGTCGGCACGTTTACTGCGCGACCACGACGGTAAACATAAACAAAATGTCACAACGCGGACACAACGGGCGCGCCGCTCGGCTTCCGGGCACTTCCTGCTCCTCTTAACATTTCGTCCAATTAAAATTGTTGTTTCTGACTTGCGCACTATACGTTTGAGACATGAGAGATAACTATAAAGATGAGTTCATCAAACTTGCCATAAAAAAGACATTCGGAAATAAAAAGTCTGTGGAATTGTTTTCAGATGGGTACAACGTTCTTTATCCGCAGGCTTGTTTCTAAACTAAAAATAAAAAAACTGCAATTCATATAAGAGGACATCTCGATCAATGCATTCTCCAGTACTTATTACTCCATTGTCACGGGAGACGTTAATGCAACGCTAGGCACACGTTGTAGCGAGTTGAAGTTGAAAGTGGGGCAGTATGATGATGGAATCCGCAAATGCTGCGGTTGCATAATAGCAGACTTTTTGAAGAAAGAAGTCCTACAAAATAGGCAGCATCGGTAATAGACCTGGAAAAGCCCGGACAATAGCACCAAAAATTAGATCAACTTCATCTTGTCGACAAATACACGGATATTTAATGATCTCTCAGTTATTAACTTGTTTAACACAGGATGTAATCACTAATAAGCAAGAGGCACATTAATCGCATAATAAATCAAATCCAAGAGACACCGAGTGAGAAAATCTACGCTCCGACCAGAGAGCGCCCAGATTCGAAGGTCCCAAGATTTTCAACTCAATTTACAAAACCGTTTTAACTATCTGGAGAGCTGCACTGACGTGGACACATATAATGATACTCTCGTGGAAACTCGTCGTACGGTTAAGCTTCTTTTAACTTGTACCAAAACACGCAAAAAAATTTCAAAGCCGTCTCTCGAGGTTATGCAGGAAAGGCGTGGGATGATTCTGTAGTCTTCGAAAGACCCTTCCGCCGCCGATGGGGGCAAGCAATAGCAAGCAGGTCTCTAAATTAATGACTCACGATCTGCGCTGATTCAATACAAATTGTATCAAAAAGGATATTAATCATATAATGGAGTCCAAAGTTTTCGTTACAGTTTTTGCGGTTAGACTGAGCCCGGAGACTAAGCTGAAAACTGTGGATAGCAGAATCATTACTTCCTTCCCAGAGCGTCTGTCCACGACAAGTGATACAGAAGGTCAAAGATTACTATTTGCCAAGCATATGGCGTTCGTGGGCTATGGCAACGCCATTAACTCAGTCAAGATTTGGATTTGGAAATTTGGATCGCTACAGTAGTGGCAAACTGACTATCAACACATCCAAGTGTTAACCGGTCTTTAGAACTATTTATTGAAACTCATCCAGTTGCAGCGTCAGCCAAGTGACATGATATCGCTAAAACTATTTACAGTTGTGGTGGAAGACGTCTTCAAGTTTTTGGTCTGGAAAGGACTTTTTTTTTTGTTTTATGTGGGGGAAATGCCTACGTATACTCGTCCTCGCGAGGGCAAGGACGGGTTATATCGAACTTGCACCGACTAAAACCCCCACGATGTTCCGCCTCGTCGCCTGATAGCAGGGTCACGGGAACGCTTTCGCTCGTGACCGCGACCCAGCCAGCGCTGCTCACTTTCGCAGCCCCACCTCAGGATTGAGCGATGAACCCTTCCTTTCCGGGCGCGCCGGAACATGCAGCGCGCCCCGTCTTCGGCCTCCTGCAGTCGCCCAGAGGTCATGGGAGCCACAGGAAAAAACCTCTCCCGGGTCCCTGCGGCGGAGAGATGTTGGGCCCGCCGCAACCCGTAAACGTAACGGCGCAACGTAATACCGACACTCCTCTTCCCGCGCGGCCCCATCGCCGCCGCATCGCCGGTGCGACACCGGTTGCTCGCTAAGGGTACTCCCTCCGCGCCTCCACCTCGACTGAAAGGGGTAGTATGGAATCGCCCCCTTAGCCAGCCGCAAAGGGCAGCATAAAGCCGCTCCTGCGGCTCCCGGCCGCTCCGGTGAGCTCCAGTTATCCCACCGGTGCCCGAACCTGGAGCGACCGTTTCGGGCGGCCCGTCGCCGCGGGCCGGCCGGGTGGGTTCCACTTCACTTCACCTGGTGTCGGTCCACGATTACTAAGCCCCTCCGCCATGACAAGCCGGGAACCCGTTGGGGAGTTTGAAAGGACTTGGCATCAACATAAACGATTAGTACAGAACACATTTACGATTCGCTAATAACATCGTAATCATGACTGAGATCCTAGACCTCTTGGAAAAATGCTCTATGACCTCTGTAAAGCGTTTCGACACGTGGATTGAAAACGAGCACGGAGAAGACGAAGATCACGTGAAATGCCCATATTCTACGCACGCTAGTGTCGATCGGAGGCCTAACACTGAAAATTGTTATATGCGTTGACCGGGGACAAATAGTCTAACTTGATAAGTACAACTTCCAGAAAGAGGTCAATCGGCGAATCCAACTGGGTGGCGTTCGGGAGGCTACAGTCTTTAATTTGTACATGTTTCCAGTTATGACGCATGCAACGAGGCGTGGCCATTTACAGTGGGCTTCATGAAGAAGCTTATATTCGCACAAGGAGCAAAGGAGAGCGCTATGTTCAGAGTTTTCCTTCAAATCGGCACGTGGCCTTCAAAAAGAAGGCCACGTGCCGATAGACGCAGTGCTGTCAGGTGTTCAACAAAGCGCTACTAGATTCTGTTGTAAGCAATAGGCTTGCCAATTACCACCTTATTACTTAAAAAAAAATCTATAAAGTAATAGAAATACCAAAAGTGTTAGCTGTTATTTGTGGATTGCAAAGTGCTAAGTGTTGATAATGGGATAAATTGGTCATTTGGGAGTCAAATATCAAGTGCACCGTGTAACTTATAATCTATTGGTAAATAATGAAAAACGTGCGCGCCGGAAGAAGCCGGGGCTGATAGTATACTATTGCGCCCCCAAACTGCCGCTGCGCTCTTCGCGGCGTAAATGACATATAAACAGTAAACTTCACCAATTTTAATTGCTAGTCCTGAGAGAAGGAGGACATTTAATAAAACGGTGCTACTTTTTTACCTGGCGTGTCGCTAGGCGGGGCGGGAGTAACGTTTGTAACAAATATGTATCGAGCCTTCTATAAACTTAGCTATATTTGTAACATGCAACTAAGATTATAATATTTTACAGCGTATGGGAGTATGTGTGAGTGTAATGAAGTACAAGTTACTCTTTGTGAGGAACGTCGGCGACCCTCGCGCGCCGTTAACGCAAAAGTTAAATAACTAAAACTAGTTAGCGTCGGCGGTGGTGCATGTACTTCGGAAGTAACGGGTTGACACATCACGCGGCTGGACTTAATTTCCTTAGTTTAAAGTTATCTCGGCAGTAAAATATTGTAATTATGAGATGAATTTACGAATTTGATGTTGTTAACCAGATCTTTTGAACTGATGAATACAGGCTGAAAATATAATGCAGAAATCGGCGACTCGTGCTTTTTAATATATAAAAATCATTATCCAAAATATAAAACAAAATGTTGTTCCCCTCCCGCTTTACTGACTGTAACACCATCACAACCCCTTATATATATGAGACCGAGTCAATTTTTCAAGCCTCGCTCTTTTAGCTTGTTTGGTGAGACTAGTGGTAACCTTTGTCAATTTCCTACAAAAGACTGAAATATCATTTTTAATTCATTAACAAGTAGCAACATTACTTAATAGAGTTTGAGAGAGCTATTTAGCTCTCTTAAACTTTGCACGACTCGAGCGAATTTTTCCATCATTATAGCTAAGCACAAGTCGGCCACATGTCCACGAAAGCCATTGTTTATTGAACTCGTGGACAACGTCTTCCTTCGCCGAAGGGTGATTGGGGGTTGAACATGTATTTCTTCGGAACGTTTGCCGTGTACGGCCGGCTCGATAATTCCGGAATCAAAATACTGGTCTCTGTTGCTGCGCCCAGGAAAAAAGATGATAACGAATGTTTACGAGGTGTTTGGCCGCCACGGCAATTAAAAACCGCTCTAAACTATTACTTATTAAAAACTAAAGTAATTTTATGAAATGACACTAGGTGAGAAGGCAGTGGCCGGGGCGGTGCGTCGGCAGAGTTCGCACCTCGCGGTGCTACTTTTCTCTTTTATTAGTGTAACGTGGGCCAGGTCGTTGGGTGGTGCGCATTGTGCGAGGGTGCGGCCGCGCACCGTTTACGCTTACTCCGGGAAACATGAGGAGAACACAGGAGCGCTTACTTAGCGCGACGACCAGCAGCTGACGGCAGGCAGCGCGCGCCGTCGCTCGCCATGAGTCGCGCGCACAGTGCGACTTCATCGTCAGAGGCGCGCGGGAAACGACACTTAAACTCTCAACACGCGCGCGACAGCACAGTACAGCACAGCACAGCACAGCGAAGTAGGAGTGGGCGATGTGGCGGTGCGGCAGTGCGCGCACGAAGTGTTGCGCGAGCGCAGGCGCAGCACTATATGCAGGGCCGCGCGCTGGCGCCCCGACGCCGCGCACCAGTACGCAGTATACAACATTTAAAGTCAACCGCATAATGAATTCTCTCATACATTTTGCTCATTTAAACGCGTTTATTTCTTTTTTTCATTATTCCCACGTTCATCATTATTCGAGGGCTGCGCAGTAGCCGCGGCCACGGTCGTGCGCTGCTAGTCCATAAAATTTACTTCTATTAAAAGTCAATCACAACAGAAGCTGTCGTAACCAACGAGTGTGAATACTCGGCCGCGAAGGTCTTACGGTGTCTGAGCTGAGCTCGAGAAAATATAAGCCAGGGGGCTCGATTTTGACAAATGTTCGTTGGTTGGGTTGAATTGTTATAAAAAATAAAAAAAAAACGATCAATTAAGTTAACAGCGAGAAAATAAAAAAGATAGCTTCACCTGAAGTTGTGTCAGTTGAAACTTAGTGTTTTTATTCATGTTTCTATCAAAAATCGATAAAATTTTTGTTAAAGAGCGAAATTTTAGCTCGCACGGTGTGGTCTGTTGTCTTTATTTGTTTGTCGAGACAAAAATTATAAACTTTTTATGGGTTACAATGACAATATTACCGGGAGGCCAAACGCACGAAACTGAAATTTATTTTTCATAATTACTTCGAAGAAACGCGTTTTACATACTTTACCTATATTTCGCTCTACACGCGGTCCATGATTGTGAACAGTCATCATTATTCCAGCCTGTCGATGTCCACAGCTGTACATGCCATCCCAGTTGTTTCCCGACGCCGCCGGTCCACGCCGCCTGCATCCCGAGATTCCCTGCGACCCTCACTAGGTCGAAATGAATAATAGATGGAATGAAAATATCGTGCGACGGGTATTCCGTAAAATTACTTAAAACAACGTATGTAATTAAGGCGACGGAGAGCCGACCCCTTCTCTCACCCGCGCACCCTGCCGCGCCCCGCTCGTTTCGCACCTTGTGTAAGTGTGTATGAGTTATGGAAAGTTCAGTTGTGGTGCAGGACAGGCAGCGCCACGCCCCTGACCCCTGCCCGCTGCACTTCCTGCCTACTTGTACGGTAAGTGCCGGTCGTTATTAGTTCGGAAGTGAACATTTTTATTAATGTTTGTTTCCTGTCCCTCCAGGTATTTTATTTTGATTCAATTTAAGAAGTGAATTCTGCACATCGCGCTGTCATGACGTTCCCTTACATTTTCACAACTCCTAACACGAACAAGTTCCGGCAAGAGTTTATTTGATCTCGAACCGTGCAGACTGGATCTGAGTTAAGATTGTACTTTCCGTGGCGGTGGTCCCGCAAGGGCGAAGCTCCTCCGCCCGTAGGTCACGGGTTTCACAAAACCCGTAAAAGAGAGTTTTTTAGTATAGCTTTAGCACAATTTCTGCGTTAGTGTAATCTAGTTGTTGTTCAAACAAACGAATGAAATATACACACGCCCACTCCGCATGTAGTGTGTGTTATCGACAACCTGCCGCCACTCAAGAACTCTTTAAATGACAGTTATGTATGTTTGTTTTTTTTTCCATTTGTAGTAATGTCTCCCCATCAGTACCGAGGACGACGGCTTCAGCGCATCCAGCGGATCCCGCGCACTGGTACTCCGCAACCGCTACCGCCTGTCACGCCGACTACATTAAATTTAAGCATAAATCGTCATGGTATGTGCGACAGAAACGAGAAAAGAGTTCGAATTCTTTAAATAGTCGAATAATTCTTGACAGTAACATAACACTAAAATCGATTTAAATATTAGGGTCCACGGAAGGGTATACGCGCGCACGTTAATTGGCTACACTCTCTTGTTAGGTAGGGCTTATTAATATTCACCTTTTCGACACCGTATATCTGAACTTCTAAAGAATTACTTCCTAGTAGCTGTACGTCTTTTGTGTTTGGATTTAAAAACATTCATACTTAAGAAATTTTTATATATTTCTCATAATTGAGACGGAAAGGGTGAAAATGTTTACATTCATTATATTAAACTTGGCTTAGTCTCCGGTGTAGAATATGTCTTAGGTTTCTGTATAAAATCTAAAATATTAACAATCACTCATCTTCGACACGGGGCATACTTTTATCGATGACGCAGCGAAACTCGGCACCGTAAGTCACACCAAAACCGGGCCCGAAACGATGGGTTGATCCCAAGCAACACAAGTGGGTCCTGTGGCCTTGAAATTTCGGGCACACAGCTCGTACCTGCCACGCACCAACATGAATAGCCTCGTCTCAAGTAATAGCGAAACTATCGCTGCGCTTAAAACGGACTATGCCTAATCTTTCCAGGACGAGGTCCACGATCCCTGGCATACCCAGAACACACAGCAGGTACGAATGCAAGATCAAACTTCGTTCTATAACTGTTGGTATTGCAACGTGGACGGTATCCACTTTCAAGAGAAAGTAACAGGTATATTTCTTTGATATACACATTTTGCGGATTTGGGAAACTTTCCTAAATCCATCTCACCGCGATCCAAATGTCGCGAATTACCACATTATTGAGTACGATAGGTTGACGGACCGTAACGACAGCACCTTTGTCTATTTAAAGCGGCCCCTACACTGCCGCCACCCTTAGTCTGATAATGCGCCGCTTGCGAATTTGGAAATAAGTGCGTACAAGATCCTAGCCAAAAAGACTGGCTATTAGCCACTCATACTTGTATCAGTCTATCTCTTACCTGGTAAAGAGAGCTGGGAGCCAGACCCTCTTAAAAATCCTTCATCATCACACGAAAAACGTCCTCTGCCGAACATAGGCCTTCCCAAAGACCTTCACCTCTGTAGGGCTTCATATTGGGTGATTTGGGGCATTCTCCGCCACGGCCCAATGCGGATTGGTGGGAGCTAGAGCTTCGTTTGTAGATTAGCAGGGTGCATCACGAGCAGGTGAGGTTGGCTCGGGTCCCATGAGTTGTTGTGCGGGACCTCTTACACCCCTTACACCTTCTCAACTTAGGCATATGTTTGGACTGAAAGTAGCCGTACATTTGAGACATCGTGTGGCTTAATTCTAATAGCAATAGACGTTTTGTATTAGTTGTTACATTTTAGTATACTAGCACCCTCTACGGCTCCAATACTCGACTATTGCGATTGGCGAAGACCATCCACTTTAGCATCATATAGCACCATTCGCAATCTCAGGTGTCGAGACAAAACCAAAGCTGCGAGATCCCAGCACTTAGATGAAAATAAATTTTATTATGGAATTAATAAAACTAAATTCAAGTGGTGACGTCCAATGTCACCTGCGCGTTTGTTCGCTATCTGTGCCCGAACGTCACTTGTCAAGTTGACGTTGCAGGTTATTGATAGCTGTCTAACGGTTCCGCGTTGAGTGCGTGTGTGCAATTATAGTCCATGTTTTCCACTTATCTGATTTAATTAAAGTTATCATCAAAGAAATTGTTGCCGCCACAAGTGCGCGACAATTGCGTTCGCTGCGCACGTTATATTCGAGCCGAGATGTTGTCGCGATGCGTGGTGTCCCAGGTGAAACACAACTCTTACTTCTTGATCGGCCTAGCGTTGGGCTTGTGGTTAGCCTTGGCAACAGTGCCTTTGGAAGAAGAGAATGTTGAATGCGCGGTGCCGGCGCCTGCTACCATCGACGAATGGGAACCTGTGCGGGAGCAGAGAGAGATGGGGGCGGCAGGTGCGGCAGGCCGGAGCGTCCAGCGACCGCGGTACTACAGCACGGAGCTGGGGATGCGCGCAGGACTGCTGGCGGGCGCGCTCACGACGGAGGCTGCGCTGGGCGGGCGCGCCGCCGCACTTAACCGGACGGCGGCGCGCCTGCTGCCTGCGTTGCGGTTCTTCATCACGGCGAGCACGCTGCGTTCGGCGCCGGCGGGCGCCAATGTCGTCGGTTTCACTGACACTAGAGAAATGCTCAAACCCTTCCATGCATTGAAATATCTCGCTGATAACTATTTGGAAGAATATGACTTTTTTTTCCTGGTTAGCGACACTACATTTGTGAACGCTCACCGCCTGACAGAGCTAGTGTCCAAGCTCAGTGTCAGTCAGGATGTGTACATGGGCACCATGGCAGATGATGACACCCAATATTGCACTTTAGGTGAGAATTAATTGTAAAATTTCATTACTCCAGTTTACATTAATGTCCATCTTTACCTTTATCAATATTGTTTTCTTTTAGTTTTATATGGTGTGTAAATGATGTATTTTTTTATTACTGTAATGAATTCAGTTACATTTATAGATATACTAATTGATGATTATCTTTAAACAACAAGGATGACAGTAGGTAATGTTACACATAATATGTTCAGCCACTATATTTATAGTGCTTCTTGAGATAAAGCTAATGGTCATCTGGATCATTGCTTGCATTTGGATTATCATGTATCCATATGGCTAATATAAAACTTAATATTAATGATGAACATTTTTGCAACTAAAGTTTTTGACACTGGTATTCCTTAACTTTGCAAATAAACCTACATAAAAGAACTTTAAGTAAAAATAAACAAAATACAACAAGAAGAGATCCTTTGTGCTAATAAGAGAAGTTATATTTGTGATAATTATTACTTAAAGGTGTTTTTGTTATGTATGTATTACATCTATAATATTATAAAGTATGTATTCAAACAAGGGTAAGAAACGGTTAATAATTATATTTATTCTGTGTAAATAAAATTTCTAATCTCTTTCAGTGTACAATAAAATATAATCAAATTACAACTAATATTTTCATATATGTACCCAAAAATATTCAAATTCTGTGCTAAAACTGCCATTACAGATTTGTCATTTATACCTTAAATTGTTGATTTCACTGTTGGAACTTCACTATTTACATTTATTTTAAAGACTATTTTGGCCTGCACCATAGTGGAATGTATTATGGCTACTCCTGTTGACTTTTTAAAGCATATTAACCATACCCACACTTTCCTATAGTTAAGACTTCATTTTGAGTTTTGTTCTGGGCCTAACCACACTAATTACTATTGCAATGCTAACAATGTTGACTAACACCTATCAACAAACAAACATCCACTCAATCTTAAATATTTTTTATGTTACTGGCCTGCACAGCTGGTGCATAGCTGGTTCTCAGCTATGCACCTTTTGCTGCACCACGTAGTTGAGCTGGGTGTCATTTCAGTACTTCCATGTATATGTTTATTTTAAATTAGTATAGTATTGAATAATAGTTTTCTTTGTTTCTATCATTTGTAAAAATTTAAACAGCTTGTTTGATTTCATAATCATCATCTACAATGTTTCAGAGGGTGGAATCCTGCTGTCTAACTCTGTGCTACGCGCGGTGCACGGCGCGCTGGACTGGTGCGTGCGCAACTCCTACTCGCCGCACCACCATGAGAACGTGGGCCGCTGTGTGCTGCACGCCGCGCACCTCACCTGCACTTCGTTGCTGCAGGTTAGTCGCCGCTGCCGCCGCGCTGCACACACTCTGCGTGATACGCTCGGTCTACCCGTTAGATAAAAACGATATGTGTGCGTGTGCGCAGAGTGAGCGCTACGTGTCGTGGCGCGTGCGAGAGGCGGACGCGCCGGAGGACGCGCTGGCGGACGCGGTGACCGCGCACCCGGTGCACGAGCCTGACCAGATGTACCGACTGCACGCGTACGTCTCCAGGGTCTGTAGCAAAGTTAACTATTACAACACAGTGTGTGGTGGGCTCATTTAATTAAAGTAGAAAAAATGTACTTATTTAATATTGAGTCTGTTTTATGAGTGTTGTAATTTAATGAAAGAAATGCTGTAACAGAGTGCTGTAGTTGGTGTTAGCGCACTCCGTCGAAGTGAACTTTACATCGAACGTTTTCATAATAACGAGCGACGCGTGCGTGCGCGCGCAGGTGCTGTTGCAGCGCGCGCGCGGTGCCGCAACGCAGCTGCGCGCGCAGGCCGCGCTGAGCGCGCGCCGCCACCCACGCGGCTTCCGGAATGCGAGCTGGCCGTCGGGGCTGCGCAACTCGCCGGGCCTCGCGCCTGCGCTGCCCGCCAACAGGTGCTGCACGGGGTCACGCCTGCGAGATACGAATCGCAGGGTTGTTGCACTTTCTATCGCTCGTCTGTCGCTGACGCTGACGCTGATGGTGCGGGTTGCTCGGACAGGATGCATTCTGTCTCGTATGGTGCATTTATTTGCCGTAAAGCAGCAAAGAACTGCCGTGTTTCGATGTGCACCACTCTTGTGGTTGTGGCTACCGTTACCGCTGGGTTATTGATACTCAACATCTTATGTTTTAACGAAGTAACAAAGTGTAATGAGGACAGAATGTGTCAATTATCGCATCACTTTGTATAATGGTAGTAACTAGATATTGCCGTACGTGCTGGGGCCTGGTGAAAGGGCTGCTTCCGCAAGTCCGCAGTGCAGTGTGCCAGGTTTTACCTGAAATGACGTAGACTGTCAAAGTAGTGGGACTACTAACTGTAAAGTTAAAGAATCGAATACATAAATATAATTCTATTTTGGCTAACACAAGTTTCTTTATTTAAATTATCATCGGGGGTTACGGGTGTGAGGTTGAGGTAGTAATACTGCGCAATAGCCGATGGCAAGGGAAGTGCCACACGTAACCGAACGTATCACACATAAGCGGTTCGCGAGAACACTCTCTTGTCAAACACTTTGAAATAGTAGCGAGGAAGTCTGGTTCCTAACGTAAGACATGCATGCACCCCAGCGACACGCCGCGACATCCGGTGAGCACTGCGACGCTGTTTCACGATTCTCTGTAATCCAAACTTTTGTAACGCACCACTTCGTGGCGACTTAGAAGTTTATTTTAAAAAACACTCAATAAAATTTTAGTGATGAGGTAGCACAAAATGAAGACCACCCTCCGAACGCCTCTCGGATTACATTTAATATGTTTCATTTTCGCGCGCACCGGGGTCGGTGCCGAGTGGTGACGGCGTGCCGTGTTCCGCAGATTCGACCATCTGCGCTGGACTACGTTCAACGCGACGCACGCGCTCATGCCGGACGACCACCGCACCGCCGCGCCGCTAGCGGGCGCCACGCGCGCCGCGCTCCACGTGAGTCCCACGCCCCGACTTCCTCGTAACCTCGCACCCTCGCACCCTCGCATCTCTTCGCTGCCATATACCCGTTACCTTTGTCATCATTATCCGTTGTCCTACTTCAGCTCGCCACGATTGCAACGCACATTCCTTTGCGCTGAAACAGAGTTGTTTTAGTTTTACCATCTTTGTACCATCTTACTCAGACGGTCCGCTGCTGCAGACACTTACCACCACTAACAGTATTATATAGGCGCTAAATGAAATCGTCTCGCCTGGTTGTGAGATTCTCATTGCTCGGAACCTGTGTGTGGCACAATCATGTTAAACAATCTTGTGACAGCTCGTGTTAGCGGAGGCCGAGGCGTGGGCTAAGAAACGCTGGTCGTCTGGACGCGTCAACCTAGTGGAGGGCGCGTGGTGCTGGCAGCCACCCTACGCGCTACGTTACAAACTGTTGCTCGCGCTGCAGCCCGACACGCAGCAGCAGCAGGTCCGTGTCGATCGTCGTCGCTCGTGCCTCTGACATGCGTACCTCGCTTATTGGAAGCTGTGTGCACTGCAGGGCGCTGGGCGGCCGGCGGTGCGGCAGGTGGAGGTGGCCCGCGCGCTGGGCGGGGCGCGGCTCGTGCCAGCGCGTTACGTGACAGAGAGCGCGCGCGTGCTGTTGCTGTTGCCGCTGGCTGCGCACCACGTGCAGGACGCGCTCGGCTTCCTGCGCCGGTACGACTCCGTGTGCCTGCAGCGCGATAAGAACACCGCGCTACTCGTGGTGAGTACCGCGCGATCGACCGATGTGCGTTAGTTTGAATAGCGAATAGGAACAAACTGGAGGAGCGACCTTGCGCTGTTACGCAGTGCTGGCGAATGCACCGCGCCGGCGCTTACGTAACGGAATTGTGGCGGTGCGCAGGTGCTGGCGACGCGTAACGACAGCGGCACGTTCGAGCCGGTGCGCACGGCGCTGGGCGAGTTGGCGGCGGCGCACCGCGGCGCACAGCTGGACCTCGCCGAGGTGGCGGACGGGGCCGCCGGCGCGGATGTGCTGGAGGACGCGCACGAGGCGCTCGCGCGCGTGCAGTGGCTGGCGCTGCGTGAGGGCCCGCGCGTACCGCCCGATACGCTCGTGCTGCTCGCCGCACCCGACATGGAGTTCAACGAGGAGTTCCTCAACCGGGTGAATCGTGTTCAATGATATCATGCTTCCACCTCATAAGCCCAGTCGCGTATCGGCTTCATTATGCACCAATGCAATGCCGGTGTGTACATACGCGTACAAAGCTGGCAGTGAATTTCGCTCACGCACACGAGGAGTTATTTGTGACATGAATAGATGCGGGGGGATAATCCCGCGGTAATTGTTGTTTCGTGTGTCATTTTTTTTATAGCAAAAAAAACTGCAAGCTGAAATGGCAGTGGAGTGGCCCGGCCATATCTGTCGTGTCTAGCCGTAGGAGTGTAGGACGCCTCTCCTCTAGATGGACTGACGACATCATCGGGATGGTCGGAAGTGGGTGGATGCAAGAAGCTGACGATCGCATTTAGTGGAAGAGATTGGGGAAGGCCTATATCCAGCAGTGGATAAACAAAGGCTGATAATGATGATGATGGAATGATTATACTTACCCGAGATATACTATTATGAACATATTTATAAAAAATTGCTAGTAGGTACGTTTGTAATATTTGCAATACAAGTTAGTGTTGAGGGTGCACATCGATGCTCCCTACGTAAACTGGTGTAACTGCAACACTCAAACTTCCGGAGAGGGCGGTACAAACATTTAAACGTGTAGGGCGTATTCTGTATGTCACATAATAATGAAATTTGGAGGGATAGGTTTCTCTTTTGTATATTTTGAGAAATCTAAATAAATTATAGAAGAAATTTTAGATCCAGAGAATAGAGTTTAAATAATTGTCAAAACAAGACATGAAAAACGTTTAAAACTAAATTATAATACATGTTAATAAGCAAATTAAATTGACAAGTTTATTGATGAGCACAGAGTTTTTAGAGCACGGTGGACATCGTGTATTCGAAATCTTTGCGCACGCGTATAAGAGAAGTTTAAAGAATAATATCGCAATGGGTTTTTGCGTAGGTGCGCATGAGCACGGTGCGGGGCGAGCAATGGTACCTGCCGGTGGCGTTCGCACGCTACGCGCAGTTCGCGCACCCGCGCTTCCGGGACGCGAGCGGCGCGCGCCCGCAGCAGAACACCGGCCGGTTCAACGTGCGCCGGCGCGCCGTGCTCGCGTTCTACCGCGAGGACTTGGACGCAGGTAGGGCACACTCTACTAAACAGCGGAAGACGCCGAATTCCCACTAACACCTCGCCTCAAATATCATGGCATGCCCATCCCGCAGCGTTGGACGAGTGGCAGCGTACTCGTAGCGAGCCTGCAAGCAGTGCGGCGCTGGTGCTGGCGCACTCGGGACTGTTCGCGCACAGCGCGCCTGAGCCCGCGCTGTTACTCGCACCACCGCCACCGCCATGCCGCATGCCCATGCCGCACGCGCAGGATGCACACGAGCCGCAGCCGGGGCCGGAGCGCGAACGCGAGCTGAACTGCCTGAAGCGCGCGCGCGACGCGGGTTTGCATCATCTCGACCTGGGCGCGCGGCACGCGCTTGCCAAGCTGCTACTCGAAACGCAGGCGGACCTGCACTGACACGCGCGTGAACACGCCGCGTGCGTCTGTACGGACTAGTGAATAGAATTTAAACATAAGCTACTGACTCCAGGATCACGGGCGCACCGTCGCCATGTAAAGGTCAATAATATTCATTGAATACCTTCCCATGCGTGCGCGCATTCCGAAAGTACAAAACACAAGTACAAAGGCACCGACTCCGACGTCATCGCAGCCGCCAGCACCTCCTCTCTCAACCCGTTGCTAATTTTATTGGGAGCTCTGGCGCTGCTGACGCAGCACGCCCACGCTCCCGCGCCCATGTCCGCGTCTGCGCCCGCGCCGGTGTCCCAAATGACGACAGCACTGTCACCTATGAACACCGTTACAAATAAACTTTAACATAAAAACTTTGAGTTTCATTTCTACGGGCTACATGCGACTTGCCACAAATAGAGTTCTGTCCTTTTTTCAAAGAAAACATTTCTTTTCACTTTTTATTGAAAAATTAATTCAAAATGTAATGAACTTTATTAGTTACAAGTGTCAGCCTGCTGTGGACGTCTTTCTGATCATGGTGAGTATGAAAACCTAGAATGTTTTAACAATTACTAGTTGTTGCCAGGGAAACTGTCGGAATTGATTCGTATTTTACGAGCATTTCGGCGGCAGGTCTCTCGGGTGAAGTAATAAGTCAGCGGACTGTTTTTCAAACTAAAAAACTTTTACTTAGTAATATTTATTTTAATTGAATACAAATGAGCAACGGGATGTGAGCGGTCGGTCATTCGGCGGTGGAGCGGGCGCGGTGCGTCAGAGCTGGTCGCGCACCCAGCCCGCGTAGGCGGTGAGGCGCGTGTAGCCGGCCGGGTCGCCGCGCGCGCAGCCCGCCGCCGACACGAACGACACCACGCCGATCTGCCCGAACCAAATACCTCATAAGTATAAACAACAACTAAAATACTATTTCGTTGAACAACTTCCCACCGTCCATAGCCCGTCCAAACATCCGGTTACATGGGTCAAACCATCGGGATTCAAGACCATTAAAAGTTGTGTATATGCTCTCTTTACAGGTTCTACTACCTCGCGTCTTCTTCCTTTTCTGGGGCGCCCAAACGTAACAAAAACGACTTCGTCGGCTCTCCATCGTCGGAATATCAACTTCATGATCACGAGGGTCTGCGACGTGTCTGCTCTTGTTCAAAGCCGTTTCGGATCTCGTACCATCGTTGCGCGAAATCTTTCAGTCGTCTAAAGTTCACCTACAAACTCACCAAGTCCGAGAAGTAAACCGGATATCTGTATTCGATTGTTGTATCCCATCCAACATGTCACGCCTCGCCTCTTCATACAGTGAGCACTTCCACAGTACGTGGTGCACATCTTCCTCCTCAGCCGAGGAGCAACCGCGTGCGCTATCCTCTTAAAGTTTCACCGCACGCGGACGTTGGCGAAGCAGCCGCCCCGGTCAACAGCCGCGAGACTGGTAGCCGGGTTCGACACAAGTTGCCTGGAGCCGATTTCTTTCGCAACTTCAATTAACAACGAAACTAACACGTGAGTGTGTGTGTGCGTGAGTGTGCGTGCACTGACCAGTATCCTGCGGCCATCGTAGCGCAGCGCGAGCGGGCCGCCCGCGTCGCCGCCGCACGGCCCGCGCGCGCCGTCTCCGCTCGTGCACAGCACGCCGCCGTCCACCACGCCGCCGTACACTTGCGCGCACGCGGCGTTGGTCATTACCGTCAGGTACACGTCGCGCAGCGCCGCGCTCGTCGTGATGGTGGCCCCTGATTATTTTCGCCATTATTATTAACAGTTCAGAACGTTGAGGGATGGGCTCTGCACCATAAGTAAGTGCACGTGGACTCACAGTCAGCGGTCTTGCCGTAACCAATGGCGACGGCCCTCAGGCCCGCGAAGCTGTCGACGAGCTCGGCGCCGGCTGGCAGCGCGATCGGACTCACGGCGCCTGCGCGTTGCGAGGGATGATGTTTAATTATTATTGTAACAACAATACTGCAATCAAGAATTAGTTAAAAACATAACAGAGGCTCTGAAAAGCAGAAAAAATATATTTCATGGGTGCAGCCCACGCACGGTAAGGGGACGGCCTTAGTGCCTGGGTGATATTCTCTGCCAGTTAACCCAGGACGACGGATCTATTTTGTTTACAATAATGTAATTAATGCTTATATAAGTATACATATTTATATGTTTATGCAAAATGAATTGCATCAGGCAGGTTGTTTTTAATTAAAGGAGACAAAGCATCCTCTTGAACGCAAGTACGTGTTAGTTATATCTTTGTTAGATGTTACGATTTAAACTAACTGCTGGTGGTGACGTACGGCACGACGAGCACGGCGATGTCGTTAGCGAGCGTGGCCGGGTCGTAGCCGCCGTGCGCGATCACGGTGCTCGCAGAGTACCGCTGTCCGCCGCTGAACAGCCGCACGGAGCCGAGCACCGCGGTGATGGCGTACGCCTGCGCGCGCCCATCCCACCAGCACTGCGCCGCCGTCACCAGCCGGTAACTGGTCACTAGCGCGGAGCCGCACACCGACGTCTGCCCGCTGGACAGCGCGATCACCAGCCCCGCCTATTCGGCGTTCCGGTAACACCAGACAGTATTATTGTTTACATGTGTTGCGGAGCACGGCCGAGTGTTCCGTACATTCATAAACATGAAAATCTTATGAACTTAGTGATAACTCACAAAAAAGGGGTGCTCGCCGATGTACGAGGGCAGGCCGCCAACGATCCTGACGGAGGCGTCGCCCCCGTCGGCCTTCGCTTCGGCGCGACGAAGAGCTGTGGCCAACGGCACGCCCACTCGCTCGTGGTAGCGCGTCCCCCCGACTGACCCGGCATCCTCAACTGCCTCGGCCGGCTGGGTCCGGAGGGCCGGCGGCTCAGTGCTCAGCTGGACCCGGACGACTTCTTCCGCGGCCGCCAGCGTAACCCACAACAGGCTCCACACGATCGCTCTCATGTTGCAACGCGTTCGCAGTGCGGAATGCGCGCGCGCCGCAGCAGTTATACCTGCCGTGCACTCGCGAGGGGCTTCCTTGCGTCGAGAGCCCCCTCGCGCTAATCGCTCCGACGTAAACACTCCAAACTAGAGCGGCTGGCGCTGTACGTTGTGTAGTATTTTTGAAATAAATGAGCAGGTTGTGGAATAGTGCTACCTACAAACTGTACTTATTAATTCTCCGGTTTTTATATAAGTACAATTTTTTTGACTGTACAGAAAATGCCAAATAGCATTAAAATTACCTTCGTAACCTATTTATTTTTAAGCAGTAATAAATGTTTTCTGAATAAAGTGAGGGAGTAGTTCCGCCTCGCAAGACACCCGGCAAAATATGGTGAACTGACCGCCAACTTTCGCTGGTCGGAGAGGCACCTTAAGAAGAATAAATAAAGTCAGTTCTCGCGCACGTTGTGCTGTGCGCGACGCTTGGTTACTGCCGTGGTCGCAGGAAACTCACGGGGAACACTAATCATTCTTTTAATAAAAAGCGGCATACGGTTTGAATGGTTAGAGATGATGCCAGTGATCGCCTCACAACGCGGAACGAAACGAGAGACAGAGGTGGAAAAAACTTTAAATAGGTTTTTTTGCATAAATATCGTGTAAATATATACATATCAATATATCACGACATCTATGGACCCATAAGACCTGAAGTCTTGGCATTTGGTAGGAATATTCCTTTTGCCAAGTATAGGTCAGCTAAGGACGGATTTTACAACATTCCTTTCCCAAAGAGAGTTGCGAGGGTGTTACGAGCAGCACGTCGGCCGAGAAACAGCTACTATTCATGTAGATGAAATAAATGGCTGTCGTTTCCGCATCACGAGTAGGAGGTACTTCAGTATTACTCATACGTACGTATGAATAGAGCCTTACCGATGGTAGCGACACATCTCTTGCCGGAACCTGTCTAGGTGTCTACCATCGCACCTCTATTCTTCCTCTAAATATTAGTGTGCAAACATTACTGTGTTCCGGTGTAAAGGGCGCAGTTGTTAGTGAAATAAATGAGGTAGTGAGTCTTATGTCTCAAAGCGACGAGCAAAATGTGATGCAGTGTATATCATCTAATTTTTTATTTGGTACACCAACAGCATATTATATAATATTTTTTGGTTCTAGGAATGTCATACAGTATTACATTTGTATGCCTATTACAGACGCATGGTTTTGGTATTCAGAATAACAGGATCAAAGTGACTTAACTAGGCGCCATATTGTTATGGACGAAGGTATCACTTACCATCAAGTGAAAGTGTCGCCCTACTTATCATTTCGTCCATTTAAAAAAAAAAGATAAATATAAATACATGTTAACGAAGAATTATTCGAGAAAAAACTCTGCGTGAGCTACTAAATAGTAGCTCGCTGGCCTAATAGTTAGTGCGTGCGGCCCTCATTCCGAAGTTCGCGGGTTCGAATCTCGGCATGAACCGATGATGTTAATATTTCAGTTGTGTACATTTGTGAACTTTAGAAACAACAGTGAAATACAAACGGTGAAGGAAAACATACTGAAGAAATCTGCACATAAATTAGAATTTCTTTTAAGTTGTGTGTGAAGGCACCAATCCGCATTGGGCCCGCATGGAGACTGTGGCCCCATCGCCCTCATATTGAGGGTAGGTCTGTGCCCCAACAGTGGGGACGTAAATTGGCAGTTATGGAAACTCCGCGCTACCGGTAAGCAGTCGGTTACTGTCTCGGTCCCTCGCGCGCCGGCAGCACGGGCGCGCGACGGCGGCAGGTCGCCGCGGTTCGACAGCGACCGCGCGTACCTGCGCACGCGCTGCCGCCTTGCATGAAACGCAACAATTTGTTGGCATTGGCTGGGCCCGAAGCTGGTGCTGCTACAAAAAATAATTTAAAATGACGATTCATGTATAATCACAACTATTGCAACAATTGCTAACGTAATTGAATAAATATAAAGTGGCTTCTCGGAAGTCGCGCGGAGGCTACACTTGAAAGATAAGGTTTTATCGTTGGAAACATTGCACGCGATTATGAGCCGTGTCGTGTCGTTAGAATGACCTGACGGAAAATTTGCAGTTTGCGGTAATAAGCAATTCTGTCAAGGTAAAGTTCACTGTTCTCAAAGAAACCTATTCCTTAAATGATGCCCAGGTCGTATCTCGGCGTAGAAGTAGACCCCTGCAGGCCGCCGGAGTCTTTCGCAGTTCACATTAAGAACGAAGCCAAATGCTTTGTGATTTTTAAGGTTATCAGGCTATGACCACCTTAACCCTAATTATTTATTAGATGTAATTAGCGCAAAAAACTTTCATAAATGATAGGTCGGTACCATATATCGAATTACGAACATGCACCAAGTCATATATTTTTTCCTTTTTTCGAGATATTTAGTGACTTCTGTTTCAATAAAGTAAAAAATATTTTTACAATGTATGAGTAATGGAGATTTATTATGAATATGAAATTTTATTTTGATTTTCATACGAAAATGTAATATCGCCAGGGAAATTTTAAAGGACACTCTGCTTTTGGGGAAAAAGACAAGGTTATGTGAGGCTTCTACTCACTAAAACTCCCTCGGTTGTCTTTATTAATGCATTATGAGGGCTCCGGGATTCCCTAGGGAACGCGCCGGTGCCCCCTGCGCTCTGGCTAAAACATCTCGAAGGCTGGCTTATCGAGCTCTATGAGCCCCCAAAAGGCAAAAAAAACCTAGGTCTCGTTTAAAACAATAATGTAATTGATTTTATCATTTCGAGTTTTTATGATTCTTAAAATGTTCCCGAAAAACTGGTATGTACTTTCATAATTATAGGCACATCTTTATATATATATATAGGAATAAGGAATAGATAACAATTATATCACATCACAAAAACTTAGTGTGAGAAGCTTATTAAATAACTTATTACTTGATGTTACATACAGAACCAATAGTACATAATAACTTAATCTAAAAATTGTTATGTCCGTTAAAATGTTACAATGACCTCCTTATTGAAAGCGTTATTGTAATAGACCATAAACATATGAGGGAAAGCAGACTTAACGTGTCAATAAAAAACACGCCTAAACTCACACATAGTCAATTCAATGGTTCGGATTCAGGGACTTTAATTACTTATATAGGCCTGTTGCTTATTTTGCACGCATATGTTATTATTCTTAAACTATTACAAGGAAATGAATTCTAATTAGTAAATAATAATCCAAAATGTCACCAATCCGCATTGACCCCGCATGGTAACTATGGCCCCATCGTCCTCATGTTGAGGGTAAGCCTGTGCCCCAGCAGTGGGGACGTAAATTGGTTGTTATGGTATGGTAATAAATAATAATTATTGTTACTCATGTTTACTAACTAATTACGTGGGCTTCAGCCGGAGGTTACAAAAAATATCAATTTATAATTAAACTATTTATTAAAATTAAATTACAAAGTAAATTAAGTCACTAGATAGGTCATGTTGCGGACTTCCAGTCCTGTCTCTTCATATTGGTCCGTTAAGCAATTTCATATTTGTATTCTCTGTAAATCTGCGCAATAGTCATGTTAAGCAGACATCTGAAACACATTAAAAATAACACAGTATTTTTAAAAAGTAGTAAATAACTGAATGCGGCTTCTTAAAATATGCAAATAGATAACACGTCAAACTTATCGTCCGGCGCGTTGTATTTGTCGATTGTATAATGTTAATCAAAAGAAAAACTCTCCAGCCGTCAATTACTGTAAGTTTAACCTATCTAATCATTGACAAAGCATATCTCTGTGATTAACGGGAATGAATAAAACACACGCAGAATTAACCAGTGGAACGTTATTTCGTGTGTTTTCTTCTATGCTGCGATGCCACACAAATCGCATCTCACTGTCCTCCCGCAGTCTGACGCAACAGCACAATGATTCGCAGAAATTTAAAACATAAAAATATGCTCTATGTTGACTCCACCTCCTATTTGTAGCTTAACATAACAAAAAACTGCTTCATCTTAATTTTTTCTGTGTGTTAATATGGCTACAGCAAAATATTTTTTAAGAGATAACTTTATTGACCATTAATTGGAGAACAAGAAGATAAGTTATTAAATTATTCTTATCCACTCGATCTTGAATTAGCGATAAGTCTGCTTATCTGTGTACGTCTGTGTTGTGAACATGTTCTTTATAATTATTTATTTTAAAAATTTTGTTTTCAATTGCGGAGTTTTTTTTTACAGTTTTAGGAGAGAAAGAGTATTATGCATAAAAGTAAAAATTTTAAAAGTGGATCTTTTTAAGTACATGAATGAAAGAAATATAAAACTAAATGACGTGCGGTAACACTCGTAGATTCCGCGCGGAGACGTCAACGTCAAGGGATCAAAACAAGGCGCGTGCGGCGAGCGGTAGCGTTGTCGGCCGTGAGCGAGCACTCGGTGGCGTAGCGCGTCTTCTCCCACTGACACACCTGGCCACCGGCGGCGCCTGCGAAGCTCCGGTGTTCGAGGTGCTGCTGCAGGCTCGTGCCGGTGCGGTGTCCAGCAGAGGCGGCCTACGGGTGCGCGGCGCTGTCATGAAGCCCCACGACGATGGCACTAACGGCCACGGTGAGTAATTCGGCCGGCATGGCTGCTGCCGTTCGGCCGGTCGCTTGACAAATGTAATTAGCACAATGTCGTGAGGTACCTGCGTAATCATTACGAAACTTATTGATTATACAAACAGACAATAAAATTTAATCCCCAAATTATTTGCATTGCATTTCACTTTTCTTGTCTGTGTCATAAACGGAAAACATTTAGCTTTCGCTTTATAGTGATATCTTGAGGAGAAATTTTAATGCATTTAAACTTATGTACTTTACACAAAATGTTTTTGGAATTGTGTGTCAATGTGTTGTCATAATTTGTTCAAAAAGAATTATTTTGTTGGTTTTAACCCAAAATTATTTGCTGGTTATCTTCCTTAATGTTTTATTAATTATTTGAAATGAGTAAGTAATGTAAATATTATCAGCATATTTTCTTCAAGAAATATAAGTTGATGTTGCTTGGTATTCATAAACCTAGCAATGAACTGATTGAAGTTAATCTATTTAATTGATAAATTGGTGGACATGTTCCCACTGAGTGTAACTAGTACACAGTGTTTGAAGATCTTATGCATGTAGCTAGCTGTTTAAATAGTAAGTACCTTTTACAATTTTAAGCAAGTAGAACAGTTTTTAATTGACACCTGATAGTATCAATTTTTTTTTCATCTTAAACAAAGACCCTTTTTCTTGCTAACATAGACAATTTGTTATCATACTACACAAGTAATCAACTTTAATGAAATTCTATTCGTCCTGACATGACAAAGCAAATATACAACTGTGTTACTTTGCAAACGAGAACCCTAGTTTGTGTGTTGTGCTTGGCGTAAAAATGTTTATGTCAATGATGAACATACAAAAAATTACCAGTTAGGAAGCAAATAGAGCAGTATTAAGAAAAAGTGCTTTTGCAGCACATAAAGCTAATAGCTCCCAGAGTAGACTGTTATGAGATGAGTGCAGCAATACTAATTCATTTATCTTGTTATAGAATTTTAAATTTAAGTAATTGATAATTATTTCTACTAAATGGGTTGAAATAGTGCAGTTACATAATAAATCAAAGTTAAAAAAACACACACAAATATATAATGTTGATAAATTGTTGGTGTTTTTTGAACAGTAGAACAGTTTTGTGCAGTTACAGTTTTTCTCAAGGAACCTCTATAATATTTACTTGTTAAACCATCAGCTGTTTAAGAGCTGCAGCACTCTGGACCAGCTTGAGCACAGATTCATTTATTAAATTCATAACATTTGTCCAGGTTCTTCTGGAAATTAAGATAACGTAACAAACTTTCCTTACAGTGCAAGGAGGTGATATTTTTATTGTAAAAAGGCAAAATTTGTGTAAATGTGTTTAACTAAAGTGGACTTTCTTTTTGATGTCGGAATACCTGTTCAATGTAATGTAAAAATATGTAATACATTAACTCTCAAGTTTAATTATCCTGGACACAGTGTCTTTCCTTGAGCCTTCAAATAGACTCTTTGTATGAATTGTGAAATGTTTAATAATCCAGCTATCCATATCTTCTTCCCTATTGTGTAGTTCACAAGTGAAAGTCTAACCTGTCCTGAAATGCTAATTATGACAGTTCAACCATCTACCTCCACACTACTCTGTCCTTGATGAGTTTCAGGGCATTTGTGATGCTGATGGCTAATACAGAAAGAAAGAAACTTATTTCATTCAAAATTGCCTATATTTACATAAATAACATCTTAAAAATAAAAATCAGGAGTAATAAACTTATAAAATAAAACTAAAAAAAAACTAATAAAAGTAAAAGTAGATGACAGCTGAAATAAATTCTAACTTGGCAAAATGCTCCTGGTATAAGAAGTAGTACTGACTTTCAGTTGGACCCTTATAAGTATGTGTGGGTATTAGACATGTTTTATAAACTTAGTTCATTTCCATTGGAAGTAAGATGATAAAGGCTTTATTGATCAATAGAACATTATAGATTCATATCTAAAAGCACAAACAATAAAGACAATAAATCAATGAGACTCACAAAACTTATTATCAGTTATTTGTGGTTCCAAAGCACACTTTCTTATTCAATTTTAAAAATGTTGCAAAGACAACATTACAAAGAGGTATAGTGTTCCAAATTTTAGCAGCAATATACTCGAAACCACCCCGAAAAGTAAATGCCATGTTCTTAAGTGTTTTGGAAATGGTTGTAGGAATCTGTAAATTTTTCCTAAACATGAGCTGGTTGATGTGTCTTAACAAATTGAAATGAGCATATTGTTTAGATGACATTTTGAGTACATTTTCACCTGTTTTGAATATGGCGTTATATAAGACCTCTTCCTTCTGCCCTTTTCCCAGCTATGTGGGGTTGGCACAGAATGTACTTCTCTTCCATATCCCTCTATCAGCCTCCATATCAGAATTCACACTCATCTTACACATGTCATCTGTCACACAATCTATCCATACTTTCTTTGGTCTTCCTCTACCCTTATAACCATCCACATTCATTATCATTACTTAATTTGTTATATGTCCTTCATCCCTCCGCACAACATGCCTGCACCATGGTAGCCTCTTGCTGCGCAACTTCTCTGTCATTGGAGCAACTTTCAGACTTTCTCTAATATACTCATTCTTCATTTTATTCATCCTCGTCACACCTCACATCCATCTTAACATTCGCATCTCGGCCACATGTAATCTCTTTTCATCTAAACCCTTGGTGGCCCAACACTCAGCTGCATACAATACGACAGGTCTAAAGACCGGCTTGTAGATATGGCGTTATATAAGACCTGGGAGGAATATTAAATCAGTATCTACTGCATGCATTTTGTATGAAATTCATCAGTGTTATAATGGCGCAGAATCATTTACGCCCAGATATTGACGCTGTGACCCAACTTTACGATCTGCGACAAGAAGCATTCACTTATTTCACACAATTATTCAAAGGTTGTCTTGTAAACACAGTATATATCATAATTATACGGAGTATATAGTCTTGTATGTGTGTATGCAGTGTTTTTGAGTATAACAAAACGTTATTGCTACCAACGCGCCTCGGATCACTGGAAACGAGGGCGTGCGGCGTGCGGCGTGCCGGCCCAGCTCACCCCCCCACCTCCACCCGTGCAACCGCCGCACCCGCCGCACCCGTTGCACCTGCTGCACCCGCTGCACTGCCAAGGTCACGTTGCGTACCGCGTTCGGTGTAGAGAAACGCTCGAACTGCGCCTGCTCGACGACGACGCTGCAAACTGCGCGACCGACTACGCACCTCCACCGCACTGTCGCCACCCTACCGCCGCACACGATGGGGTGTGTTCCTCCCTTAAATAAAAATATTTCTGCCAGTTGATGGCTACCGGCTGTTTGTTCGTGGCATTGCAGAGTGTATGCGTGCGTGCAGTAGGTGGTAGGTAGCGACGGCTTACGGCGAGTGCGGGGGAGACGGCGTTTGGATGGAGCCGCGGCGCGCGTTCGCGGAACCGGTTTGTTTGCGCGCCGCGTTCAAGCTACACGAACACCCGCCGTTGGGCGTATTATGGAAGTTTTAAGATATTTCTTAAACACTATTTTAATTATAAAATTCTTATTTATAAAATTTTAATAGCCTTTTGTTATAATATTCCTCATAATATTATTCTGCTGCTGTACATAGGTTTCGCCAAACTACCTGCGGCGCGGCCGGCTGATGCCGTTTGCATGCATCGATTCTCTGAAATCTTCAGCAGGTCTCCCCGCCGCCTGGCGAAACGCTCAATGCATTTTGTGTGCTGTATGAAACGGGTTCGGGAGTCCGCGGCACTGTTTTCATCTAAAACTACGTGATAGTCTGTCTTACTGCTTGATGTCAAGCCGACGCTTTCATGACTTCTGTGTTTGTCGTCAAGTCAAAGTCTAGGTAAAGCCAAAATATTGTCTGAATCCTGGGTGTTGCCTCGGGACAGAGTAGTCCCGTTGGCGCAGTGTAGTTCGCTTCGTATGGCGGTAGTAATCGGGCCGCAGCACTAGGCGGCCGTGGTGACCCCCGTACGCAACAACTACGAAACGCACCTGGCGACCGCGTGACCACGCGACCGTCCGCTACCGAGAGGGTTTTCGGAGATACCCGCCGGTGCGAGCTGCCAATAGAATTGTCTAGACTACCCACAGCCTTAAGATAACCCGTATTTTATACATAAGGATAGACGTTACCTATACCGAACACTGTATTATTTTTGAGTCAATAATTTAATCAATTTGGAGAATTCGTCGCAAGACAGACACTATTACCACAATCGACAATTTACGAATGGTATCTAACCAGGCAACTTCGATAAGACCTGCCAACCTATCTCCAGCACTTGTGACTCTAGAACCAGTATTAGCGTATTTGAAATGCGTCTATTTACTATACTAGTACTGATAAGTTGCTCCCGACAAACTCAATAAATTATTGCTGAACGCAAATTTAAACGAGACCTGTATTGTTTGATGTCGCGGCTAATGTTGCCATAAAGTGGACCCCGCGAATTTCCTGTCGACGCTTCGCAACAATGGTCGATCGGGGCATTTAGTGTTTGGACAAACACAATAACAGAGACTATGGGTTGAAGTGTTGACACGAAATCAATTAAAAAGCGTCCGCTTTACCTCTGCGCCACCGTACAATGTAATAAGTTTATTTATTTTCTATTGTTTTTATTCGTTACTATGACCATATGTACATGTTAAAACAGATCCCTGCTTGGTCGTTATGGTGGAGGTCAGTAGCCGTAACCTGGTCATCCACAGTGAAATTGAGCGGTATCTACCTGGCTGGTCCGAAGTGACCGCCCCGAATGATCTCAACGAGTTCATCTTGGATGTGTGCCGGTGGGTAACGGGATAACTTTCCACCACCATTTATGAACCCTCCAACTAGCCGTGTTATATGGGCCGAAGCATCGGAGTTCGAGACCCATACAAGTTCTGTTTTGCTTTCTATAGCGGTTGTACCTTGCGTTCTATTGCTTTCTTGGGACGTGTAGACATCACTAAAACAGCTTTGTTGGCGCTCCACCGTTGCAATTTCATGATTACATGGATTTGCGACAGGTGTGATCTCGTTTAAAGCCGCTCCGGATTACGAATTATTGATGTGCGAACTCTCTGACCGGTCTAAAGTTAACCTGCGACCTCACCACGTCTGGTAAATATATCGAAACTATATTTTAACCCTGTATCTCATTCATAATCTCATTTCTCACCGCTTCATATGTTGGACACTCACAGTACGTGATGCACGTCCTTCTCCTCAGACGAGGAGCGACGGGAACACTGTCCTTCCTAGCCTTGGTGGAGTCGCGTTGGAAGAAAAGTGTCGAATTGCGATTCGCCTCTCTCCCTATCCTCAACGGCCGTGTAACAGTTAGTAGCGGAGTCCAAGACTAGATGCGCCGCAGAGATTAGATTTTTTTTCACGACTCCAAAGGCCTGTGGGTGAGACGATTCGGCGAGTTGTTGCTCAAGGGAGAATAGGAGGTCAAGAGTTGAATACGCTGTATATTGCGGGGTACACTTGAAGAGACATATGTTCACGTGACGGTAAACGATACGCCTATCCATAATAACGTGGCGCTAGTTAGTTGCTCGTCGCCTTAAGGCATAAGATGTTAGGTCTCGTTACCTCCAGTAATTACACTAGCTACGGCGCTTTTTTAACCGGTACACAGTAATGTTTGCATACTACTGTTTGGCAGCAGAAATAGGCACTGCGGTGGTACCTATTCAGATGGTTTCCGGCAACAGAGACCTACCACCATTTCCTTTGAACTGGGGTTACACTGATGCGTTCTTGTGGCTCGGCCGTAAAGCGACGAAGTTGCAATGTTGCGGTGTTCCCGTAGAGTCTACTAGATGGCACTAGGAGAGGTATGAAACACGGTGTCGTTTGCTGACGGCAATGTACTGCCTATGTGTATAAGATTGTGTTAAATGAGTCTCACGCGGTGTTCACCATTCTAGTCGGTATAATTTTTTTTTTTTTTTAATCGTTCCCCTGCGTGTTTTGGGTCCAGGGCCTTGTACTTTCAATCACTTGTCATCATATTGTTTGTCTCTAATTTCCTTTTTCTCTCATCACTCATTCTTCCATCTTCCATTCTCTACTTATCTTACACACTTCATTTCTCAGTCATTCTACATTCCATTTCCTTCTGTCATCCATCCTCTTGGAGTGAAGACGCCTTCTGAGGAGGGGGGGGCTAAAAGAAATCATCCCCTGGAGCATGTTTCTTTCTTCTTTCTTCTACTTCTGTATTATTTTTGCTCTTACATTATTACATTTGTTTTATTTATTATAATTTATACTTATTACTTACTTACTATATTACCTTACTCGCTATTATTACACTATTACTCTATTTACTTAATTATTTACTTTTACTTTTTATTTTCTCCCAATACTTTCCCCACCACTCTCCTGCAATATTTCACAAATATTTCGCGACTTTCGTCTTCACCCATCAGAGAGGCGATGGCACCTGCATCTATCCTCCTATCCATCTCCATTTCACACTTCATCCTTTCCCTTCCATATAAGGGACACGAGGTGAGGATGTGCACCACGGTCTGGTCCACCGCTGGGTCACACAGACACGCGGGACTCTCCTTGAGCTTAAACCTGTGAAGGTACTCAGAGAATCCCCCGTGCCCAGTGAACATTTGGACCAAGACCGTGTCGAGTTCCAGCCGAAGAAGTGAGCGATATGCCGACGCGACGTCCGGGAAGAAAATCCTCGTTGTTGAAGCCGTTGTACCTTCCACATACCTCCTGTTCCATTCGTCAAGCGTCTTCAGCCTGAGCTGACGCTTGACGAAGAAAACGGGGCAATTCTCGTACGCAGGTCTTCTTTTATTCTTCAGGGCCGCTTCCTTGGCCAGTCGGTATAATTTGCCCTTGCTCCCGCGGAGGCAGGTATGCGAAATGATTTCCCCCGCCGTAAAACAAATAAAAACGTGGTCGACAGGGCAGGCACAACACGCAGAGCTAATGAAAGCTAATTAGGCTGTCGCAAATTAACATTTGTGATAACTAATGAAACAGTTTATGATCGGATGGATCACGATGATCGAGCATCAAGATCCGTGTAACGTATGAAGCGGATGTGAGCGGCGACTACTGCACAATCGGAAGTTACGGTCTAGTCGGACGACTGTGCCGGTGTGTGCAACCCTACGTAGGTAAGTGTAGGTGTCAGCGAGTTTATATGTTATGTATACATACGACAGTTTAGTGTCGTGGACGGAGTTCGCGTGCAGTTCGCAGGCTCTTCGCGGACGGATGCTCTTTGTGATTGTGCCTGACACTCGCGCTGGCATTGGCACCGGCATTGGTCTATTCAACTGGCGTTATCGTAGAAATGCTGGCGTTAAGAGCAGCGATTTCGGCCGCCCTTCGACAGTCACCGGGTGCAAACGGTCGCGGCATGACGCCATGGTGGATGAGACTCCGGGACATAACATACGCAACATGCCATAGCTGCTCGCCCGCAGCAAAGGGAGGCGTGCGAGACGGAAGCCTTAGTTGGACGAGCGGCTGGCAGGCTTCGCCATTTCCTACACAAAAGTAATGATAAATTCCGTTTGAAGTTTCCTGCAGTTTCACGTCGACTTTACGCGGTCACCCGTCTTACACTAATATTTTAAAAGAGCATGCATTAATTTTCGAAATAGTCTTAATAATATGAGATAATGCCGATGCGGAGATTGGCTCCAATTTTTATAGAATCGAGCAAATGTGGATCTCCATTGTTGAACACCATCAGCGATCTACTGATGTAAGATACAAAATATCCTTTGGCATACCGACACCATAATGTAATGTCGCCGCGGGTCTGTTGCGTTTATGTAATATGATTTAATTAGGCGCAGTTCGTGTGTAATGCAGGTGCTGGTGCTGGTGGAATAGGGAGTAGGGAGGGGTAGAGAGGGGGGTGTGTGTGTGAGCGTGGCGGGCCGAAAGCACCGCGCCCGGCTATCTGAGCAGGCCACGGTATCGGCCGCCTATCTGTGTAGTAGTGTACAATAATCTTAGATTATGTTTATCGTATCGACGAGACGGCCTGTATCGACTGTGCACCCTTGGCTATACGGCACGGCCACACT
Source organism: Ornithoptera alexandrae (assembly GCA_029030555.1). Classification (NCBI taxonomy): domain Eukaryota; kingdom Metazoa; phylum Arthropoda; class Insecta; order Lepidoptera; family Papilionidae; genus Ornithoptera; species Ornithoptera alexandrae. Next base: position 54,695 of record JARDVY010000009.1, read on the forward strand.
CGCGTCAACCGGCGGCGGGCGGGCCCGGCACAGTACCGACGCGAGTTGCAGTGTATTCATTTACCGATTTGTAGAGTCCGGCAGCGGCGGGACGCGCTCGGACGACAGCGAGGGCGACGAGACGACCGCGCTGGAGGACGAACTGTCGTTGGTGGACGACGGGGCGCCGGCGCGCGCGCTCGCTGCTCTCAACGCGCTGCGCAAGGCGCGCCAGCACTACGACGTGATGCTGGCGGGCGGCGCGGCAGGCGAGGAGGTGGCTGCGCACCGCGCCGTGCTTGCGGCCGCCTCGCCACGCTTGCTGGCCGCGCTGCCGGCCGCACTGCCGCTAGAGCCAGCCGCCGCGCCCGCCTTGCGCCTGCCCGACGTGGATGCGGAAGCGCTGCGCGAGCTAGTCGAGTACGCGTATACGGGCCGACTTCGCGTGCGCGACACAGCGTGGGCGCGCCGGCTGTATCGCGCGGCGGCTTGCCTGCGCGTGGAGGCAGCGCGTGCGCACCTCGCCGAGCGGCTCGTGCGCCGCGCTGCGCCGCAGGACGTGCTGGCGGTGCGCGCGCTGCCTGACCTGCAGCGGCACCACCGCGCCGCGCTGGACGCGTACATCGCGCAACATGTCAGTATCATCTCGTTACCATTTCATTACACCAACGCCGCAAGTTGTTATCGTTAGCCGACGAAGCTACTTCATCTTTAAGGTAAATTGACAACAATTAGTGAAAGACGACCAAGTGAATAATCCTGTTTCCATAGTAGTGTACGTAGGTTAATTTGTAAGCAATTTTTATTAAAATAAAATGAATAAAACAGACTGAAATAAGTGTATTTATAACAAATGAGGAATTGCAAATAGTAAACAGTATAACCTGTGTTGGTGAATCGTTTGATTCTGAACGTTAGTGCAATGTGCCAGTCGCGCAGGGGCCGCCTGCCAGGACCTGCCGACGTCGCCAGAAAAATATGCCACTGAAAACATATCTTTATAATAGTGAAAATTTCGTTTGTGTTTTGTTGCAAAACTTACAGCTCCATTTAACGAATAAATGTAAATCTCATAGTTTTTGTACGTTTATTCATCACTATATACATATGTATTGTTACAAATGTCCATGTATTTGTATATAAATATATATATTTGTTGTGTTTATGTAAATGAAATTTGTTTCCAGTTCGACGAGATATGCGCGTGCGGCGCGCTGGCCCCGCTGCCGCTGGTGCGCATCGAGATGCTGCGCGAGACGAGCGCGGAGCGGGGCGAGGAGCCGCCCGCCGCCGTCGCGCACGCGGCGCTCGCCTGGCTACGCAGCCAGCTCGCCGCCGGCTCGCTCGTCAGTGCCCTACATGTTTACAATGTTACATTAATATACCGGAGGTGTTGCATCAGCAATGTGAACATTTGTTCTTACAAGTTGAACCTCTAGAATTTTCTTGTAGCTATCATTTAATTTTCCAATTGAGGGTTCGTGGAGCCACGTGTCCCATTATCCCGGTGGCAGTATGCAATCCGAATGTAAAAAACGACTTTACTTTAATGTGCTTAAAATATATCCCTCTTCTCTAAACAAGTATTCCGATAACTTAGGACTTGAACTAGGCGGTAATAAGGTTTTTTTCATTGCGTAGCTAGAAGAGTTGTGTTCACGCACGCACCTGCTGTTCGTGGATGCCGGCGGCGTGCTGCGCGACTGCGGCGAGCTGCCCGCGAGCTGCGGTGACGCGCCCGAGCTGCACGAGTACCGGCGCGAGGCGGCCGAGCGGGAGCGCGAGCGCGGTGCGCGTCGGCGGGCCAGCGAGCGCGAACGGAGCGAGCGCGCCGAGCTCTCGCCGGAGGAGCGCGCCGAGCTCTCGCCGGAGGAGCGTGACGCAGGGGACACGGGCGTGCTGGCGGCGCGCGTAGCCCCGGGCGCGGGCGTGACGCGCGCGCTGTTCGTGGTGCGCGGCAAGCTGGCGGCGGCGCGCGTCGCGTGGCGCACGGGCAGTGGGTGCGGCGCGGCGCGGGGCGGGCGGCTTGGCGGCGCGGCGGAGCCTGAGGACGCGCCGCGCCTCGCGCCGATGTCAGTGCCTCGTTGTGCGCTGGGCGCCGCGGCGTTGGGCGGCCGCCTACTGGTGTGCGGCGGCTACGACCGGGCACGCGTGCTGCGCTGCGCCGAAGCTTACGATCCGGATACCAATACTTGGAGTGCACTGCCGGACATGCGCAGCGCGCGCGCACGATTCCCTATGGCCGTTTTGGGCGGTGTAGTGTACGCGTTGGGTGGTAGCGACGGACATGCGGAACTGGAGTCTGTGGATGCTCTGGAGGGAGGCGCTTGGGCGGCGCGTGCACGACTCCCGCTGGCGTGCTCCCACGCCGCCGCTGCCGCCGACGAGCAGCGCGGCGTGTTGTACGTGGCAGGAGGCTGGGCGGCAGGCCGTAGTCTTCGCCAGGTGCACTGCTACTCTCCGCAGACAAACACCTGGACTGAAGCACCTTCCCTCATAACAGGTGCGCAAGTGATCTTACGCAGCCTCACATTGAGTGTCTTTTTGTGTGGTGAGGTCCATTCATCGTATCATGCAGCTAGTTTTCCTTTATTAGTATCCCTTAAGTGACGGATCCGCCAAGCCTGCCGTCTGTATAATTTAGTCCCCCACACGGGTTTTCACCCAGTGAAGGGGCTGCTCGGGATGTGTGCCGCAAAGTATCGGTACCGATTTTACCCTCTTCCCTATCTCTAGCGGTCGAATTACATTGGTGGTGAAGTTGTGGTTATGGTCTCTTGATTTTTAATATTTGCGACAGATCAGGTGCTTTCGTACATCTGGCACGGCTACCGCACCTGTTTTTACCGCTTTCGCACAAGTACCTACTGCAAAAGAATAAAAATAAAAAGAAATCCTCATTATGTGATGACAATAATATATATATTCAAGTTAATGTCGCTTCGGTTTTCGTGTTGCGTGAACGAACTAATTTTTGTTACTTTCTTGTCTAAATAAATTTATAAGTACCAAATATCAATAGCCGTAATAAATGTGTAGGTCGGTCGCAGTGCGCGGGCGTGGTGTGGGCGGGCACCGCGTGGGTCTTGGGCGGGTGTGACGCATGGCACTGCCTGGCCAGCACGGAACGGTTAGGCGCAGGCGGCTGGGCACCGGGCCCGCCTCTGCCCACTGCGCGGCGCTCCGTGGGCGGCGCGGTGTGGCGCGGGCGGCTGTTGGCGGCGGGCGGCTCCTCGGGCGGGGCCTCTCTGCGGCGCACCGCGTGGCTCGCGCGCGACGCGCCCGCCTGGCGAGAGGTAGCGTTTTCCCCTACAAAGTCGACAGAGCAAGGCAGGCAGTATTCACCTAGTGATAAGTGTTGCGCCCGCCCACCACAGCACGGCGCAGGTTATAACGATTTCCAGCAACGTACGTTCACGGCGTACGTACTGCTGGGCGACATTTATTTACCAAAAAAGAAAATCATACATCAAGAGTAATTTACAGATGGCCTCCCACTAGGCGCAAGCCTATCGCGTCATTATTCAGTTTTACAGTAATTAACCTTAGACCAAACCTTATCCAAAGTACTTATTTATTTACATGTTATTATATGAAGAATGATATGACCTATGTGCGCAGGGCCCGCCGTTGCGCGAGGCGCGCGCTGCGCCTGCGCTGTGCGTGCTACGCGACGTGCTGTACGCGGCGGGCGGGTTCAGCGGACAAGAGTTTTTGGCGAGCGTCGAGTGTCTCTACGAGCCCGATGGGTGCTGGACTTCGCTGTGGGTCGGCCATACGCCCACTGTCGCGTCTGTCGTTAGTACTCGCATTACAGTCACATTTAATTTGCTCATTATTTGTAGTGTAATAAAATTTTTATTAGTGTACTTTGGAAATAGTGAATTTAATGTATCTTTATTAAGGTGCAATTAACAAGACCAGAGAACAGTAAAATTTTATTTATTCCTTAAATTGATAGACTATACTAAAACTTAAGTGTTCTTTAGGTCTTAAATAGTTTATATTGTTTAAGGTTGTCTTAAATAACGCTTTTAATGTTTATTTTTATTTCAGAGTAATTCTGATGTCGATAGAGCGCACGGTGCCACACTTAATGGTGAGCGTGAATGTGGCGAGCAGTATACAGAAGAAAGGCGAGCCAGTGAGTGGGACAGCAAGTGTAACGCTCAACAAGATCCGACGCACTTCCGCAAGGAACTCGTAACGGAGGGCGACGACGCATGCGCGAGCGGGACAAGCAATGCGTTACCCACCGCGCAGTAGAGCAGAGAGCGCAAGCGCAGCAGCGGCGGCGGCGGATCGGCGGCAGGCTGTTGGAAGGCCATCCGTGCCAAGTCACACAAATGTCTTGTGGCACCCTATGAGACCACTCATCCTGCCCACGCGAGGCGCACACGGGCCGCCGTGAAGGCGGCACGTGCGGACCTTGCGTGACCTTCATACCGGGCCATATTACGAGCACGTCATAACTAACGCAACTCGTCATCGCTAATTAGCTGCTCATATATATATATATATATATATATATATGTATATATATATATATATATATATATATGTATATATATATATATATATATATATATATATATATGTATGTATATATATATATATATATATATATATGTATATATATATATATATATATATATATATATATATATATATCGGTCGTCGTGCTGTGTCGTACAATGCGCGCGTGTGCGTAACTGCATATCACGCACACACGCGCGTGTGGCGTCGCACGCAAGAAATTCTTGATGCCTTTATATGCATTTTTACATAAAGTTTTTACTGTACGAACAAAATTACCGCTCTGTGGTGTCGAGGCGCGCCGCCTTGCTGCTTCATCCATTCCAACGCGTTTCTAGTTTGGTGTTGACACCGCGCGTCGGGGCGCCGCGCCGCTCCGCCTTGCTGCTCCATCCATTCCAACGCGTTTCTAGTATTGTGTTGATACCGCGCGTCGGGGCACCGCGCCGCTCCGCCTTGCTGCTCCATCCATTCCAACGCGTTTCTAGTATTGTGTTGATACCGCGCGTCGGGGCGCCGCGCCGCTCCGCCTTGCTGCTCCATCCATTCCAACGCGTTTCTAGTATTGTGTTGATACCGCGCGTCGGAGCGCCGCGCCGCACCGCCTTGCTGCTCCATCCATTCCAACGAGTTTCTAGTATTGTGTTGATACCGCGCGTCGGGGCGCCGCGCCGCTTCGCCTTGCCGCTCCATCCATTCCAATGCGTTTCTAGTATTGTGTTGATACCGCGCGTCGGGGCGCCGCGCCGCTTCGCCTTGCTGCTCCATCCATTCCAACGCGTTTCTAGTATTGTGTTGATACCGCGCGTCGGGGCGCCGCGCCGCTCCGCCTTGCTGCTCCATCCATTCCAACGCGTTTCTAGTATTGTGTTGATACCGCGCGTCGGGGCGCCGCGCCGCACCGCCTTGCTGCTCCATCCATTCCAACGCGTTTCTAGTATTGTGTTGATACCGCGCGTCGGGGCGCCGCGCCGCTTCGCCTTGCTGCTCCATCCATTCCAACGCGTTTCTAGTATTGTGTTGATACCGCGCGTCGGGGCGCCGCGCCGCTTCGCCTTGCTGCTCCATCCATTCCAACGCGTTTCTAGTATTGTGTTGATACCGCGCGTCGGGGCGCCGCGCCGCTCCGCCTTGCTGCTCCATCCATTCCAACGCGTTTCTAGTATTGTGTTGACACCGCGCGTCGGGGCGCCGCGCCGCTCCGCCTTGGTGCTCCATCCATTTCAACGCGTTTCTAGTATTGTGTTGATACCGCGCGTCGGGGCGCCGCGCCGCTTCGCCTTGCCGCTCCATCCATTCCAACGCGTTTCTAGTATTGTGTTGATACCGCGCGTCGGGGCGCCGCGCCGCTTCGCCTTGCTGCTCCATCCATTCCAACGCGTTTCTAGTATTGTGTTGATACCGCGCGTCGGGGCGCCGCGCCGCTTCGCCTTGCTGCTCCATCCATTCCAACGCGTTTCTAGTATTGTGTTGATACCGCGCGTCGGGGCGTCGCGCCGCTCCGCCTTGCTGCTCCATCCATTCCAACGCGTTTCTAGTATTGTGTTGACACCGCGCGTCGGGGCGCCGCGCCGCTCCGCCTTGGTGCTCCGTCTTGCTGCTCCATCCATTTCAACGCATTTCTAGTATTGTGTTGATACCGCGCGTCGGGGCGCCGCGCCGCTCTGCCTTGCTGCTCCATCCATTCCAACGCGTTTCTAGTATTGTGTTGATACCGCGCATGGGGGCGCCGCGCCGCTCCGCCTTGCTGCTCCATCTTGCTGCTCCATCCATTGCAACGCATTTCTAGTATTGTGTTGATACCGCGCGTGGGGACGCCGCGCCGCTCCGCCTTGCTGCTCCATCCATTCCAACGAGTTTCTAATATTGTGTTGATACCGCGAGTGGGGGCGCCGCGCCGCTCCGCCTTGCTGCTCCATCCATTCCAACACGTTTCTAGTATTGTGTTGATACCGCGCGTGGGGGCGCCGCGCCGCTCCGCCTTGCTGCTCCATCCATTCCAACGAGTTTCTAGTATTGTGTTGATACCGCGCATCGGGGCGCCGCACCGCCTTGCTGCTCTATCCATTCCAACGAGTTTCTAGTATTGTGTTGATACCGCGCGTGGGGGCGCCGCGCGTGCGCTACTTTCTAAAAAAATATTTTTAACACTGAATTACTCTGCAAAGTTCGCAGCTGAGTTGGGTCTGTAAGTCAAAAGTTACGTTGGGATTCCATCATTAAGCATCGCAGCCCGGCACTTGGTACTGTTGTGCGGGCGGGCTACGCGCCGGTTACTTCACCGTCGTGTCTGTTTATTGGTCGCTCATGGGGTTATTTTCTGAATGACGAGTGGATGCCATCAGTGTCGTAGCGGCGACAGGCGGTTCGCCTCGCGCACCCCGCACCCTGCGCGCACCGCTTACCCCGCGGGCACCTCGCACCTCGCGCGCACCCCGCACCCCGCGCGCACCCCGCACCCCGCGCGCACTCCGCGCACCCCGCACCCTGCGTGCACCGCGTACCCCGCGCGCACCTCGCACTGCTCAGAACTTTAGGTTAAGGTTTAGTTTTTAGTTCATGTGTAATTAGTTATAGCGAATGTCGGCAATTTGTTTTTGTTTTTGCTAACGTCCATTTTATTATTGAAGCGAGAACGCGGCGCCCTCAGCGCTTATACAAATTATACATAGAAGAGTTAAATCTCGTTTTAATAGGATATTTTTTTTATTTATTTATCGTGCAAATGGATAGGTGGAATCAGTTGAGGATCGAAGTGGGTGGGTCGGAAGAATGCTCATTAAATACGAACTCTGCGCCAAGTGTTGCATATTTAACCGCGAATAACAGTTCCGAGTGCTTTTCTCTGTTAGAAGATGAATCTAGTTTTAATATTTCCAAAGATTCTGTTATCTGTATCCTTGTCAATAAAAGTGAATGTGCGTTAAAAGCAATTAAAAGCGAATAACAACTAAAGATTCAAAAACTCGCAGTGATGTTCAAAGTATTCCGACAAAACGCGTAAGCGCCGCCATTATCCCTGGCGCTTAGTACCTTCTTTCCGCGACTTCGTCGACCAACAGCTGATATTACGTTCCGCACGCCGGCAACTGTACATGCACATATTCTTTACTACCCTCTCTTGTTGCATTTTGTCAGCCTTATTTACTCAACTCGTTTTAACAGGATATTATATAAATGTTTCTTAAACAAACATTGAACATGTTTCGGCAACGGACAGTGTATATTGTTACTATATCTGTAGTAATCTCAATTTCAAATAATAAAACCACGCTAGAATAAAATTTGTTTACAATTTTCCCAGTCACCAGCTGCCAATGTGTGAGGCGAACGCGGCCCACCCGCGCGCGCGCAGTTCGCTGCACGCACACTGACACTTGCGCTTGGCTACTGCCACCAACGCATCGCCAGTGTTGCCATTCAAATTATGGTAATCTGGAAATATAGGGGACCTAGGCACGTGGAGTTGGGGGTCGCTGATCACTTGGACGCGGGTTTGACCGGGCGGCCGTGCTGGAATCCAGTTCCGGAGGTCTCGCGAACAGTATTATTATTTAGTTGGAGCAGTGTACAGCATCTGAACGAAGTGTTGCAAGTTGCCACTGCCGTTACAAGTTACAAGCCGAGTACGTATTAATTGAATAAATCTATTAGGGTTTACTTTTGAAATAGTCTAAGGTATTGCAACGGAGAGGCGCGCGTGTAGGGGCGGGGGCGGGCAAATATTATTTTAAAAGACAGTAATTTTAAGGGATGCTGGGCGCCGTCGATGTATTGTTTACTTTGTTTAATTAATAAATTGCATTTAAACTGTGACGATGTTTTATTTCCGGCGACAGAGTACCGGCAGGGCGGACCCTCGAGCGAGGTCTTGCTTTCTTGTACCTTTTTAAGCAATAAAAATTTTCTATTGATCATATAAGGTCTTCTCAATGCAATCGCCAGTAAATGGTGTCTTGATCGATCCGCTCGCAATCAACGCCTAGGACCACTAGTGCGCCGCTACTCTGAACATTGGTCCTTCGAATCTGATTAGTAAAGTAGTGTATAGTCGTAAAAGTGAGGAGTGGTTAGTAGTGATTAGTGTAAGTGGTAGTAATCAGCGTGTCAGTGTGGGTGTCCCAATAGATTCTGCAGTGTTGGACTGGTAACCTGGTGGTGAGTAATAAAGAATTGAGGAAACGGTAGTGTGACCTTCAAACAGCTAAACTTACAAAAGTAGATTTTCAACTAAAAATTATTTCAACTACTCAGATATGGAGGAAAAAAAATAGAACAAAATTTCTTAGAATATACGAGGAGGGATCAAAAAGTAATGAGAACGACGTATATACTACTGGGTAAGAAAAAAAATACTGATATAGCTCAGATACATATTTGTAATATTAATAAAGAAAAAAAAATTCGTTTCTCTTTTGTTTTTATCTGAATGTAGTCATTTGTTTGCTTCGTGTCGGAACGTGTTCTCGGACATGGTGAGAAACAAAGTGCGAGCCGTTATTAAATACCTCTGTTTAGTAAGTTTACGACGCAAGAGATTCATTGTGATTCGGAGGCAACATTAGGAGAGTCTGCTCCGCCGTATTCCACTGTCGCAAGGTGGGCTTCCCAATTTCGAGTAGGGACATTTAGGACGGAAGACGAACATCGTTGCGGCCGTCCATCGATGTCAATTATCCAAGAAAATGTTGCGAAAGTCGAGAAAATTACAATTTTCAATTCAATCATTCAATATATTCAATACATTGAGCGATCGGAGAGTTACCATCCGATACTTAATTCAAGGAACGGGCATTTCATATGCAAGTATTCAATGCATATTGTAACAATCTTTGAATATGAGAAAAGTTTCCGCAGGATGGGTGCCGAGAATGTTAACCGACACTCGGAAACAAACTCGACTTGACCCCTTGATTTCGAAGATATTGTTTGATAAGTTTCAAGAAGATTCTGAAAATTTTTGGCCTCGTTTTGTAACAATGGACGAAATATGGGTCCATCATTTTGATCCCGAGAAAAATAGCAATCTTCGCAACGAAAACGACCATCATCACCGACCCTGAACGAGTTTCATGCCGCGGCATCGGCTGGCAAAGTCATGGCGTCAATATTTTGGGACTTGGAAGAGATATTGTTGATTGATTACCTGGAGCGTGGAAGAAACACTATTGCAGGCCAATATCATGCAGCTTTAATTCCCAAGTTGAGGAATGCCATCAAAGGGAAAAGGAGAGGGAAACTTCGAAGGAGCGTGCTGTTTCACCACGACAACGCACCCGCGCACAGGTCGGCGGTTGCGATGGCTGCCACTCAGCAAGCTGGTTTCGGATTGGTTGACTACCCTCCTTATTCACTAGATCTGATGCCTAGCAATTTTTATCTGTTCCCCAAATTGAACGAATATTTAAGGCGAACCAGGTACGAAGACGACGACAGCTTTTTGCAGGTCCAAGACTGAACACGCGTGGGGTTCGTCAGGGCCCAGGTACGATTGGCGATCGAAATGAATTACCGCAAACGATACAATGTTTTTTTTGGTGTAGGGTACTTTTAAATTTCTCTCACCTTCTACTGGGAGCTGAAGCTTTGTTAGAGAAATAAAGTTGATATAATTAGGGTATGCCTTACATTACTTATACTAAACTTGAAACACAATGACATCGCAACATGTTGACTTATTATCTGACACACCGCCCACTAAAGGCAAAGCTGGACCTTCGTCCTTACATGGTTATGTTACATTTTAAGATATTAAATTGGTATAATAAGTTTTAATTGGATTTAGAACTAGTTAACAATCTGATGATTTGCTAGGCTTGCTTAGGCAATAAACATAGTTTTGAAGTCGCTCTTTTTATAACAGCATTTTTTGTGCGTAGAGAAACTGCCCTGGTGATGTCATCTGATCCAAGGTGTTTGGCTATTACCCGACCTTGGAGCCCTCGAGAAAGGGGCATGTTATCCTCATTAATGAGCACAATTTCATTACAATTGGGTTCATTTCTTTGAGCTGACCACTCGTGATGCTGTATCAAACAGTTTAACTGTTCATGAGACTAACGTCGCCAGAATTGTTGAGTCTTTCGTTGACTTAGCTGCCATTTATGTAAACTACTTACGTTACAAGTTTCGAGATTATATTCTGGAACACTAATTATGGGCTCTCCTATTAGTAAATGTCCAGGAGTAAGTATGTCTGTTTCTTCAGATTGGTTAGTTATTTGTGCTAAAGGTCGTGAGTTAAGACATGCTTCATTTTGCACAAGGACAGTCGCCTACTCCTCGTAGGTTAAAGTAGATTCTCCGATAACTCGCTTAAGATGATGCTTAACTCATTTTACACCGGCTTCCTATAACCCACCGAAATTTGGAGCATGGGGTTGTATAAAATGCCAGTCCGTACCGTTTTGCGCAAACTCATGATCTCATTCTTTAAGAATTGTGGCTTCTCCGGACAATAGGTTTTTGAGTTCTTTAGCAGCTCCAACGAACGCGGTGCCGTTGTGACTCCAGATGTGTGAGCAGTGACCTCTTCGTGTTACGAATCGCTTGAAAGCGGCCAAAAACGCTTGTGATGTTAAATCACTTACCACTTCTATGTGTATGGCCTTGGTGACCATACAAATAACTAAACCTATTTATCTTTTGTAAGAATGCTGCCCGCGACCCTCTAAGGTTCTATTATTGATAGGACCAGCATAATCCACACCGCTACTTTTAAACGGTTTACCTGGATTCACTTGGACACTGGGCAACTGAACCATTAAGTGATGTGATTTTTTTGTTGCTGCATACCTCATACATTTTACACAGTTACGGACGTATGACTTCACTAACTGTTTTACACCTATGACCCAATAACTACTGCGCAAATAGTATCTTTGGGTAATACCAGATAATTTGGGTAAAACGATTGGGTGCTGTCTGCTGTAATTTAATAGTGCATTTCCTAAACGACCTCCCACTCCCAACACATTTTCATCATCGAGGAATGGATTTAGAGATCTAATTTTGCTATTTTTAGGTAAGCCTTTTTTCTGTGATATAAATTTTAATTCTTTACTGAAATGGATTAATTGGTATTGTTTTACACAAAATAATATAGCATTTTTAATTTTATTTGTTGTAAGGTAAGGTTTAGGAATTTTATTAGATGAATTATTTTTGTTTTTTAAATTATTTATAAATCGTTTACAGTATGCTATCACCCTAGTCATCCTAGTCAAAGATGAAAATTTATTAAATGGTTCATCTTCTACTTCTATTGTACTATAATGTGTTTTAATTGATTCTAATTCAGTTGTTATATTTTTAGGTTTCCCGGAATTTATAGATTCTGCACAAATATAATTTGGACCACGAAACCAGTTCGTTGTTAAGTAGTTCAGCGGGGTGAACACCTCTGGATCCACAATCTGCTGGATTTTGCTTTGACGTTACATGTGACCAATTTTGTGGCTCTAAATTGGTTAGAATTTCTAAGATTCTATTGGCTACAAATACATTCGATTTGTTTGAGTGATTGTTCAACCAAGCAAGGACCACTGTGGAGTCAGTCCATGCATGACAGTTGCTTTTTTCGGTTGCTATCACCTTGGCTATTTCTGATATGAGTTTGCTAAGTAACACTGCTCCGTATAATTCTAATCTCGGTGTAGATATTTGTTTCACAGGTACTACCTTTGTTTTGGCTGAGATTAATGATACATTCACGATTCCTTTGGAATCGACCACGCGCATGTATACAACTGCTGCATATGCCGATTTGGATGCACGATTGGATGCTGATTTTGGGAACCATGCAGTTCTACAGTGCGATCATCAGTTCGAGTACCATTCCATCTTGGTATGTGTATTTTGGTAAATTCCTTTTGTTCTTCTCGATAACGTAAGCATTCATTTAATAGATGGTCAGGAACGACTTCATCCCAATCTAATCCTGCTAGCCAAAGTTTCTGTATCATTATTTTAGGTTTTATTATGCTTGGTCCCAACTATGGTAATGGATCATAAAGTTTTGAAATATTGGAAATAATTTTTCTTTTTGTTACAGGTTGCTGCAGAGGAGCTAAATTCACGGTGTAGCGGAACGTGTCATCTCTTCGGTTCCAGGTAAGCCCCATTATTTTAATTAATTCATTTTGCTTTATTTTTAATCCTTCCTTGATATCCTTGGTTTCTCCTTTCATTATTTCTACTAGTTTATCATTATTGCTATTCCATTTTAGTAATTTGAATCCTGCCCTGCTTAATAGTTCATTTATTTCATTAAATATTTTAACTCCTTCCTCTAAAGTTTGTGGACCACTCATAAAATCATCAACATAAATATCGCTTAGCACTCTTTCAGCAGCAGCAGGATGTTCAGCATCATAGTTGTGAGCCATTTGTTGAAGTGCCTTAACTGCAAGGTACGTAGCTGATGCTGTACCGAAAGTGACTCTGGTAAGTCGATAATGTGTGATTGCATGACTTGGTTCATCTCTCCAAAGTATTCTTTGGAAATCATTATCATCTCTGTGTGTTTTTACTTGATGGTAAATTTTGATTATGTCCGCTGACATACAAATTGGAGCAGATCTCCAACGCATAATAATATGTCTGGGTTCCGGCTGCAAGGTAGGTCCAATTAATATATTTTTTTATTATTAATATATAGTTGATCATTTAATGATTTATTGTTTTTACCTTTACAGGATGCATCGTACACTATTCTCAACTTCGTGGTGTCTTTATCATCTCTTTATTACAGCATGGTGTGGTAAATATACTGCTTTTTTATTTTTTATGTCTTCATTAGGTATTATTTCCATGTGATTTAAAGATAAGTATCCATTTATAATTTGTTAATAATCAGGCAACATTAATTAAAGAAGAAAACGTAGAAAGAACTGATTATACATTTCACGACAAATACTCGCGAGGCAGAAGAAGCGCACTCTGTAGAAAAATGTGAAATGTTAGAGACACTTAGAGAATTCGCCCCGGTGCAACAATCCATACGATACAACCTGCTCCGTCGCCGGCGCAGGCGGGCGCGTCGTCACAGGGATGAAGTTGCAGCAGTAAACAACTAGAGACCATGTTTCAAGAACATTTAGGAACAATGGGAAAAGACATTCACGATCGGCTTGCGAGAGATGGAATTACTTGGCATAACATTTCACCATCAGCACCTCATTTCAGCGGGCTAGTGGGAGGCCAGAGTGCGTTCTGTCAAACATCATCTCATAAGAATTTTAGGAAATACATGAATATTCGAAAAGATGTCTGCCGTGACTGCGCGAACTGAAGCCTGCTTAAGTTCTCGTCCTAGATCAATTAAAGTAACGACGACATTAACGATTTATTAGCACTGATTCCTGGTCACCTTCCAATAGGAGAGCCTCGTTTCGTCGCTTAATTATATAAAAGAATAAACTACGTAACAGTGGGCCGGCGGGCACTCGCAGTGTGAATGTTATATCGCATCACGTAGGCGGCGGTGTCCGGCGTCCTTCGACGCGGCGCGCGGCGAGCGGCGGGCGGCGAGCGGCGGGCGGCGTGCTGCTGCCGCGGACGCAGTGCAACGGCGGCGTGCAGCCAGCGGCGAGCGGCGAGCGGCGAGCGGCGGCACTCGCGCGGCAGCTCCGTCAGCGGTGAGTCGCTACACTGAACGTATTTAAATTATATTTCTCCACTTCATATGCGGACGTTAATACAGTTTTTTTTTTAATTCCCGTGCAGAAAGCTAAACGGATGTACACGACCTGTAGTGTCTCTGATTTATTTAAATAATTTTTTGTTTAAAAAGTGAGCCCGCCGACAGTGCCCTCGCCATATTTAGTAATAAAATAAATTAACTTGCTCGTGACAACTCCTTAGTTTTAAAATTTATTTCAAATACAAATCGTACACCACCAGCTCGCTGCGCGCCTTACCATTTATCAGTAACACAAATCTCCAGGATTTGTTTTTAAAAAGTCATTTTATCTCTCTACGTTAGTTCTCGCACATGTTGCGGGTCCCTACACCATTAAGTGAGCGGGAAGTTGCACGTATCGGCAAGCCCTGAGTACGCGGATGTGTGTTACCGACATGAAGAAACATCTTCTGAACAGAGAAATACGCGTTTTCAATAATAGTGTGACGAGCGTCCGCTCAGTCGGTGCGATCTGGGCTGCGCGGTGTGACACAACCCTGTGCTGCACCCCGCTTGCACTTTACGGCTGCACTGAAAGAAATGTTTCTATCTTTTTGTTCCATCAGTTCAACTGTCAACCACAAGTTTGTTAGTTATTACACTCGGCAACACTTCACCAGAAGTTCATACCACACGGATACGGGATACAGGAATAGTATTAATGTATGTATTCACGAATTGAAACCCTCCCCCTCCCTGCAGCCCATAATCGACGTTAAATAATTATTATTTCTTTTTATTATTATTTATTGTTTGTGTCTTGTGTAAAAAAGTTGCAACAGGAAGCGCTCCGTTTCCCGCTGAAGGCATTCGCTCGGTGATTTTGCGAGGGCTGCAGCGCCCCCGCCCCTATTCATTTACAAAATCTCGTTTATTTTATCTTTAACAAGAAAAAACAAATCTTGTAAACGTGACGATCGGTTTGACAAATAGGTTACGGAAACGGTTAAAGTTTCATTAAAAGTATAAAAAGTTTGAAAAGCTCGTGATCGCGATTTTTGTGTCCGTTCCAAGAAAATATTTAAAAAGTGTGCGTATTTTTAAATTTAATGTGCCACGGACTGACACGATCCTCCATTCCACATTATATGGTGATAACGCAGCCGTTCAGGCTCCAGAGCCTCGCCAGCCGCGCTCGGTGACCGGAACACGGAAGCCGGCGTCACCGCGGCGGGCTCGCGGCGGGCTCGCGTCGGCGCTCTGGGCGGAAGCACCTGCACAATCCTGGAGGCCGCTGAATGTTAACCAACTACCGGAAAAACAGTTTTAATTTTTCCACATTTAGTAATGGTTACTCAGCATATGCATTTGCTGCAGAGCTTCCTGCACGAGCACTACTCGCGCATGACTCGCTGGTTCCCTATTTCTTGTTGACGATAGACTAATTCTCGACCTTTGTTTCACACGATGTCTGGTGGCAATGAGGCTGAGGAGGCTAAGCAGACTCGCTGTGGCTACGTGTTCGTATCTTTGGAATCATTTTGTTTATAAGTAAATATATATATATATATAATCTATATAATACATATTTATATACCCGTCATAAGGACAAGAGATGAGCTCGTATGTGGTGAGTGTATACACAATGATACCCGCTCATCAGGAGGTGGACGGTTGCTTCTCTTTGTTGCATCGTTGTGTTAATAAAAAAATTGTAGAATCATTAAACATGTTGACTCGTACGCTTTAGATACGTCACTAAGCCACGCCGCTCCCCCGCCGCGCAAAATTACGGTTAATTTGGAGCCGATTTCAAGTGGCGTTTAGTAAAACAAGATAAGGTATCAGTGACGTCACCGCGCGCGCGCCCCCATCCCCTCCCCATCCCGGCCCGCGTCGAACCGCGCTGCGCCGCACCGCACCGCACCGCACCGCGCCCACCCTGTGACAAGAAACGAAACGGAGCGAGAGTGAGGAGCCGGTGTGAGATGACCAAAGGTGTGCCCAAGCAAAAAGAACACTTGCCGCCATTATCGACGGCGTTACCGTCGCGATACGTCGCGTTACAGTCGCGCTACCGTCGCGATACAGTCGCGCTACCGTCGCGATACAGTCGCGTTACCGTCGCGATATGGTCGCGATACGGTCGCGTTACGGTCGAGTTACGGTCGCGTTACGGTCGCACTACCATCGCGATACAATCGCGTTACCGTCGCGATACGGTCGCGTTATAGTGGCACTACCGTCGCGATACAATCGCGTTACCGTCGCGATACGGTCGCGTTATAGTGGCACTACCGTCGCGATACAGTCGCGCTACCGTCGCGATACAGTCGCGTTACCGTCGCGATATGGTCGCGATACGGTCGCGTTACGGTCGATACGGTCGCGTTATAGTCGCACTACCGTCGCGATACGGTCGCGTTATAGTCGCACTACCGTCGCGATACAGTCGCGACACGGTGCGACGTCGCCCCGGACGCGCCGCAGATACCCCCGCGCGCTGCACGTGAACGCAGAAGAGCTGTCTGCTCTGCTCTTCTTACTTTGCTGCGATTTCTATTGTCTCCTTTAACTTCATAAACAAAACTAACAGTTCGTTGAAAAAGGGAAATGGGGATAATATAACGCGCCTGCGTCGTCACCGAAGGGGAAGGTCCGGCGAGGTCCCGGCGGGGCGGCAGGACGGCAGGACGGCAGGACGTACCCCGCACGATCGATGGCACCCACGTCTTAATTAATGGGAAACGTGATACTTTGTTTGGTCGCAGCCGAGCTTCCTAAGGGAAGTAGTCAACAAGTCACCATCAGATCGGCGGCTCGGACGTTGTATTTGTCCTCGTCTGAGATGTGGTTACAGTAATTACAGGCGATCCGTTCGTGTTGGTTCAGGTCGCGGGCGTGGTGCCGGGCCCGCGAGAAGAAACCATGTCATTAAATTACAAATTAATTGTATTCATTGCGATCATATTGGTGAACATCGCTCTTTGCACCGAAACAAGTGAAGCTCCGGACGGAAGTGTTCACCGGCTCCACGAGGCATTAAAGAAGGACAAGGAACAGCTTAAGGTGAGGTTCCGCAGAGCCATCCGCGACGGGGGAACCGACCAGCGCGACGCGCCGGCACCGTGCGTGGGCGCGCCGGAGTTCTGCAACTTGACCGAGGAGGAATACGTGGGCATGCTGGACGCGTACATCTACCCGCAGCCGTACGAATGGGCGCTGATCGCGACTCATGGCGCCGTGTTCGCGGCCGGCCTGCTGGGCAACGCGCTGGTGTGCATCGCCGTTTACAGGAACCACACGATGCGCACTGTGACAAATTACTTCATAGTGAACCTGGCGGTGGCCGACTTCCTGGTGATACTGTTTTGCCTGCCGCCCACCGTCCTCTGGGACGTGACCGAAACTTGGTTCCTGGGAGACGCGCTCTGCAAAATACTGCTGTACTTTCAGGTGAGCGGAGCTTTTGTTTTAACTGTACCCACGTCGGCCAGCTATCGTTGGCGAGCGTGACGCGGCACGACCAGCGCACGCGCAAGTTGTGTATTTACGTTATCTGTAATCCAATCCAACGAAACGTGCGAGGGTCGTAAAGCGGCATTTTCTAAAACGAAGCTCGTAAATCAGTCCAGTGCAGCATGATGAGCATAATGAGCATGCGCGCGTCTGCGACGTTCAATTAACGTAAACACAGGCGCCGCGTCGCGCGCGTCGATACATGTCTATTAAATCTGTGCGTGTGTGTGTCTGTGTGTGGGCTGGTCTGGTGTGCTGCGCTACCGGCGTGGCGACACAGTCGGTGTCGGTGACGGTGTCGGTGCTGACGCTGACCTTCATCTCGCTGGACCGCTGGCACGCGATCTGCTTCCCGCTCGAGTTCAACTCCACCACCGGGCGCGCCAACACCGCCATACTCATCATCTGGACGGTCTCGCTGCTGTTCAGTAAGTTACATTTTTCTATTCTCCTTTGTGCAGTCGCGGCGCACAAGCGCTGCCAATATTAAAATTTAACTAAACAACGCTGTTAGAGCTGGTACGACGAGACAGGAGCTGTGGTGGTTGTGGTGGGTGGTGGTGGTCTACGGATATGTTATAATCCGTCCCCGCCCAAACGAGTGGTGTAACTCTTCATTTATTCAAAAAATCATCAGCTCATTAATGTTACCGTTACTCTATTACTTCTTTTATGTCCAATTCTCCAGGTCAGAGAGTCTTCGATATAGCATTGTCGTTATCGGTTCCACCCGTCCCAGGGTATTCACGGTGACATTCAGAGACACTCGCACCGCCACACTTGACCGTTAGCTTCGAATACTGTTGTCGTATACAAGTATACGAATAATATGTATCATCATCAACAACCCGCGGCAGTCCACTGCTGGACATGGGCCTCTCCCTTGGAAGATCACTTAGCCCGGCCCTACGGCTATACACATTCAGTTGGATGCAGCCGCTCCGCGGGCCCCCCGTGCCACGTCTGCCTATATGCATACGACAATGTTATCAACAGCTGGAACAGCTAATTACTTCCCCGCGTGCACGCGACACGGCGCTAGTGAACAGAATTTCAACGCCGTCTCCGTTTTATTTCCGGTAATGGGAAATGATGGCCGGAAGTCAAACGCAATATAACACAGCGCGCCTCCGAGCGTTATTTAAAGCGTTGCGGAGCATTAAATTATTCAATAATTTGATTAGCAATATCTAACGCGACTTCCGTTTCCTCGACACATTCTGGGTCAGTTCGTATATCTCAAGCGACGCCTCCTGAGGGTAGATGTGATCAACGTCCTTTTTTTAATAATGACAAATGCGGAAGTATTGTATTTTACGGATAATTACTAAATGGGATTCTTCATTGGAGAATCAATAAAATGTGTTTAATTGGGTGTTTCCGCCGCGGTTTGACTTCCGCTCCGTTGTCCATTAACTCTTCACGCCGGGTCGGTTCTGAGTGCAGGAACTTCACCGACGACGGGTCCAAGTGGAATTATTGCAGCGGCTATTTCCGCCACCGAGCGGTAGTGTCCGTAGTGTTCCGTTTCGTATTCAATTGGTTTGGTGCTGCAGAGAGATGGTTTTGCCCGACTCCGGCGGTTCCGGCAGCTCTGGCTGCACCAGCGAGTCGGTTACAAATGACAAAAAAAAACCATTTCGAGGTTCTTACATTGTCTTCCAGAGAAAATCTTTTACCTTCGCAAGATAATTTATACTTTGCTGATAGGACGACGTGGACACGAGCGAAACGCTCATGGCGCATGGGGACTTGCGGTGGCGTACGGTGGTATGCTGTGGTGCCCAGGTTGCCCGGCCCCAGGCTGGCGGTGGGCGCGCCTGCCGACTATTTATTGTCCTTTTCGCGTAGTTGCTCTATTACATAGAAATTTTATCACACCGCTAGACACGCCAGAGCTGGTGGTTCTCACGACTGTAAAGACGGTGCCGCTGCGCTTCGGCCTGGAGTACCTGGTGCAATGCATGGCGACCTGGTCCTCCACGAGTGACCTCGTCTGGCACATCATCAAGGTGCTCTTTATTTACACGTAAGTAAACATGTAATTGGTGGCTTTGGTATCACTAATAGATGTGGTATACAGCCGCAGTGTGCGCACCGCTATTGCATCGCTGCTCCCGTTACCGCAGAAACTGTACTAGCCGTAGCGTTCTTCGAGACGGACCTACCTGGTGACGGAAATGGACGCTGCAGAAGTAACTCCTCAAGAGGGTGCGGGCGGAGGCGCGGACAGGGGCGCAGGCGACAGAAGCCAGTGATCAAATCTACATAAGCCTAATGCCGTTTGTTATGTTATTTGTAATACACATTCGTGTGAACTCAGCCGCGATGATGTTCTCAGGATCCCCTTGCTGTTGATGGCGGTCGCGTACCGACAAATAGTAAGGGTCCTGTGGAAGTCGGACAACGTGCCGGGCCAGGCGGGGACCATCAAACCCGCCACCGCCGAATACAGTAAGAGACAGTTACATTATTATATTGTTTCATTTTGGTTGTTTGTTTAGAATAATTTTCGAAACGTTTGCACTTAAACGAATAGGATCTCCAGTGGCAGGAGTCCCCGAAGACGTGCAGCATGAACTATGCCAAGTTTGACCGTGAAATTATAGACGATACAATGTCATCAGAGACGATCGTCTACTGCGGGCGTCGCGACGACGAGCTAGTCATCTTCTTATATGAAGCTAATGTCGGAGGTCAGGAGTACACTCGAGGACAAACTGAAAAATGTAGTTAAATTGGATTTGTGACTCCGAGTAAAATCCACCAGTCTAGAATAGAACCAACATGCAAGTTGTATCATGTGGGAGTGCACGACCCTCATGGTGCTCCCCGAAGCGAGTAAACGGCTTAGTCATCGTTGGCAATCGCGTTCAGGCCGCCACGGAGTAAATGTTCAAAGGTTTTGTTTGGGAGATTTCGAAGTGTTGAGTAAAAATACATCGTAAATAAATTATTGTTCGGATGGAGAGGCGCGCGGGCAGCAGCGCGGGCAGCGGCGCGCGGGCAAATTTATTGCGACGAGCAGAGCATTAACACAAACAAATATAGTTCTTTCCTCCTGACACACAAAACCTGCGCGATTCCGGGGCTGGCTTCAGTAGGCAAGCGGGCGGCGGGGCGGTCGGCGCCTCGCAGGGACCACACGCAGACGGGTGGTGCGACACGTTCCCCGGGGGTGGCCCGCGGCGGCTGCGTCCCTGCGTTGCTCTCGAGCTGACTGCAGCGACGCCGCATCACGCAAACAGTGGCGACAGTGGCCGCTCCAGCTCTGCTCGCACCACCTGTTCCCGACGCTCAACAGCAGAGTGCAAACAGTACTGTGTACCGGTTGTGTGTAGGATGACATGTGTAATATACGAACGTTGTCATGTGCTGGACCATCCCCCGCCGGCGCCGGCGCCGCGCAACGCTAACGCTGTCACACCATAGCGCCACTCTCAACACAACAACTTGGGCCGCGTAAAAATTTCCACCTCACTCATAACAATAACAGCGCGGCGACGTGAACCAAATATTGCGCGGTGTTTATGTCGGCGGCGAGCGGCGGGAGGCGGGCGGCGGGCGGTGACTCGTCCCACGGGAATGTGCACGCGCACGGTAACGGCGTTACCGGCGGCGCGGCGCGTGCCGGACGAGTCACCGTTTGTCCGTGCGGAGCGGTGGAGCGGCAGCGCCAGCGAGCCACTATCACATCTTTCAAATACATGGCGTTCTCTGTTATCCTCTCCGGCGCGATGTTTATGACTGATGCAGAACCGCTTCCGGTTCAGCCTGCGCACGGCGAGCGCTGACTCTCATCACAACAAATCAAACGGAACGCTACTTGCGCAGCGTGTCGCCGCGGATATTTCTGGGAGCTGTCCTCTGCTTCCATCTGGTTCCGGAGTTAAAGTAATCCTAGTGTATCGTCGTGCGCCGCTGACGAAGTACCGGTGTGCGGCACGAGACTACGCAATTGGTGACGAGGTGTTCATTGTATCCTGTTGTCAGCTTTTGCATCCATAGTGCACATTGCACGTCCCGCCGTAGTAGCCACGGTAAGGCACGGTAAGGCACTGTAAGGCACGGCAAGGCATGGTACGGCACCGCTCGGCACCGCGTGCTCCGGCTGCGAGGTGTGCGAGGCCACGCATTTTGGGCGAACGTACTTTGCCACCTGCTTCATTGTTATTTATCATCACCTATAATTTAATTGGGCGCCAGTATATTTTAAATAAAAAAAAACAAATGTTACTCTTCGAACTTTATCTAATTATTATAACACACGGATTTCTGCGATAAGGAAACCCTAGCAACAACAACGCTTACTCGCGCATTCCCCTCGCCCAATTACCAGCACCAGCACCAGCAGCGAGTGCGAGTGACGTTAATTGTCAAAAAAGGGTCTTCCCCCCGGCGGGGGTGAGGGCGGTGTCGGGGCGGTGGCGCGGCTCACACGTAATGGCGTGAGATGATATCGGGCGAGTGATGTCTCGAGCTGATTGCGCGTCCCGTGTCACGCCGGTGTCACTCCGACGTGGGTGTGGCGCTAATGGGATCCTGCCGTGCGACAAGTACCACGGGCGCCAGCGCGCAGCCCCGCCTCGCCGCCTCACCGCCTCATCGCCTCATCGCCTCATCGCATCACCGCATCACCGCCTCACCGCATCACCGCCTCACCGCATCACCGCATCACCGCCTCACCGCATCACCGCATTACCGCCTCACCGCATCACCGCATCACCGCATCACCGCCTCACCGCCTCACCGCCTCACCGCATCACCGCCTCACCGCATCACCGCCTCATCGGCTCACCGCCTCACCGCCTCATCGCCTCACCGCTGCACCGCCTCACCGCCTCACCGCCTCATCGCCTCACCGTCTCACCGTCTCACCGCCTCACCGCCTCACCGCATCACCGCCTCACCGCATCACCGCCTCACCGCATCACCGCCTCACCGCATCACCGCCTCACCGCATCACCGCCTCACCGCCTCACCGCCTCACCGCATCACCGCATCACCGCATCACCGCCTCACCGCATCACCGCCTCACCGCCTCACCGCATCACCGCCTCACCGCCTCACCGCCTCACCGCCTCACCGCCTCACCGCCTCACCGCCTCACCGCCTCACCGCCTCACCGCCTCACCGCCTCACCGCCTCACCGCCTCACCGCCTCACCGCCTCACCGCCTCACCGCCTCACCGCCTCACCGCCTCACCGCCTCACCGCCTCACCGCCTCACCGCCTCACCGCCTCACCGCCTCACCGCCTCACCGCCTCACCGCCTCACCGCCTCACCGCCTCACCGCCTCACCGCCTCACCGCCTCACCGCCTCACCGCCTCACCGCCTCACCGCCTCACCGCCTCACCGCCTCACCGCCTCACCGCCTCACCGCCTCACCGCCTCACCGCCTCACCGCCTCACCGCCTCACCGCCTCACCGCCTCACCGCCTCACCGCCTCACCGCCTCACCGCCTCGCCTCACCGCCTCACCGCCTCACCGCCTCACCGCCTCACCGCCTCACCGCCTCACCGCCTCACCGCCTCACCGCCTCACCGCCTCACCGCCTCACCGCTCACCGCCTCACCGCCTCACCGCCTCACCGCCTCACCGCTCACCGCCTCACCGCCTCACCGCCTCACCGCCTCACCGCCTCACCGCCTCACCGCCTCACCGCCTCACCGCCTCACCGCCTCACCGCCTCACCGCCTCACCGCCTCACCGCCTCACCGCCTCACCGCCTCACCGCCTCACCGCCTCACCGCCTCACCGCCTCACCGCCTCACCGCCTCACCGCCTCACCGCCTCACCGCCTCACCGCCTCACCGCCTCACCGCCTCACCGCCTCACCGCCTCACCGCCTCACCGCCTCACCGCCTCACCGCCTCACCGCCTCACCGCCTCACCGCCTCACCGCCTCACCGCCTCACCGCCTCACCGCCTCACCGCCTCACCGCCTCACCGCCTCACCGCCTCACCGCCTCACCGCCTCACCGCCTCACCGCCTCACCGCCTCACCGCCTCACCGCCTCACCGCCTCACCGCCTCACCGCCTCACCGCCTCACCGCCTCACCGCCTCACCGCCTCACCGCCTCACCGCCTCACCGCCTCACCGCCTCACCGCCTCACCGCCTCACCGCCTCACCGCCTCACCGCCTCACCGCCTCACCGCCTCACCGCCTCACCGCCTCACCCCGATTGCTCTCAGTTAGTGAGGAATGGACAGACTGACTCTTTCTCATCGTATACACTGGCACACGGTCGGTGTGCAGTGTGCAGCTGCCACAACTTGCCAACTATTCTGTTCGCAGTTCAACTGCGCTCCCGGCGCAAGGCCGCCAAGATGCTGGTGGCGGTGGTGGTGATGTTCGCGGTGTGCTATTTCCCGGTGCACCTGCTGTCGGTGCTGAGGTGGGTTCCGGTCGATCTCGCCTGTGTATATATATATATGTGTATGTGCGCGTGCGTGTGCGCGTGCGCTTGTGCGGGTGCGCGCGTGTGCGTTTCGAGGGAGTTCATTCCTTTGTTTAAGAATTTTAAGTGTTGTTTTAAAATTACAACTTCTCTGAGCTGGTAGATTTCCAGCCCATGCAATATTTAATTATGCAACGCCTCGTCCGGGTGCAGCGGGCGCGCTTCCGGTTCCTCTCCGTACTTGCGCAGTGTTACTTTGTTCGGAACACAGTGATGCTTATACATGGGTTTAATTACAAACACGCAGCATGCATGGATGCATTCATGCACGCACACACGCACTGACGCACTTATGCGCGCTGACACGAACGCACACACCCACACTCACGCAATCACGTACGCACGCACCCATGCACGCACGTACGCACACGCGTGTACATCTGAACAAGTATTTAGTGGCACCGTGTGTGTGTGTACGCTGAAAACGAATATGTGCCTGTGCGCAGGTACACGGTGGACCTGGAGCAGAATGACGTCGTGACCTGCATCGCGCTCATCTCGCACGTGATGTGCTACGCGAACTCCGCCGTCAACCCGCTCATATACAACTTCATGAGCGGTGAGTGCACCCGGCGCCGAGCCGCAGGGCTACTTGCCGCCGTGTCCTCCTAGTGGCTTTGGGAACTGGAGATAGGTTTCCTTGTATTTGTATTTGACATTACCAAGATGTGCGCGTGTATACGTGTGTAACACCGCGTTCCAGGCAAGTACCGGCGCGAGTTCCGGCGCGCGTTCTGCTGCGGCGCGGCGACGGGCGTGACGCGCGCGGCGGCCCCGCTCACCGCCAGCACGCGCGCCTGCTCGCGCAGCTGGTCGCGCGGCGGTGGGCTGGCGCGCGCGTCGGGCCCGCTCACCGCGAGCACGCGCGCCGGTCGCGCTGATGCGTTCCTGCCGTAGCGGCAGGAATCCGCATCGCAAAATGGACACGGGTGCATACCAATGGCCATAGTCACTGCTTTGCCAACGTATTCAAAGGTGCCGTGCGGGGCTCAACTTGAGGTACACCCGCCGCGGTGTCTGCCGTCCGGGGTCCGTCGGATCCAGTTATTATTTGTACACAAATGTTATTCGATTCTGAATTTCATCATCATGGTACACGATCTTTCAAATATTCTCTGAAGAAATCTTTCTAATAAATTTATAATAATCACGTTGTTTATATGGAATAAAATAACATGATGCGTTAGTGTTTATTATTTTTGGCTAATTCTCTGGTGGTGTTCAGCGCCGCCAGCCGCCTGTCGGCGCTGGGCCGCGAGCCATAAATTTGCCGAGAGTTCACCCGAGCGAAGTTCGTAACCTGATCGAATGAGAAACACTTCCTTTGAAGTATTACCCGACGGTGAAATCCAGATCAGATGCTTTCATTGTCGCTTCTTATCTACTGAAGCCTCTACCCTGGCCGTGACGCCTTTGAAACACTAGAATCTCCCTCGGAAGCGGCTGCTGCACTTAGCACAGCATGACTGCTGCCAGGTGAATAACAAAACAGAGTGCATGTTCGTCCCTTTCATTTAGATCAAATTAGGATTTGTCCTTCCCCACTCCCGTGCGACCTACGCCACCCCCGACGCCGTCGGTGATGTCCGCAGCCGCATTGCCTACAGCGGGTTGCGGGATGCGCGCGTCGCCCCCGCGCCCGGCCGGTGCGCGTGCGTGTCTGCGGCGGTGTAGTTTACAAATATTACTGTGATTCATTTATTTATTTACTGTACTTATAATAAACAAGTGAGAAAAGTGTGTGCGCGTTTGTGCGTTACAGTATTCGTCACCAAGCCGCGCGCTCACGCGACCGGCCGGACAGGCGGGACCGGACGCGTCACCATTTTTAGATTTATGCTGACGCGCCAGCTTTTAACGAGACATACGGCACAAAGAAATGCCTCAAGATGTGAAATGTTCAATAATAAATGGCAAAACTTTGTTTCACATCATCAATCTCCCATTGTACCTTTAACTGCTGTCAATGCGCCTAACGTTTCCGCCACCTTGCGCCGGGTACTGGTGGTAAGTCTCTGTTGTTGGAGATCCTCGAGATAAGGTACCACAGCCGCGGCCTTTTCTGTCGTCAAATAGTACAGTGTAAACGTTACTGTGCTCCGGTTTGAAAGGCGTTGTAGCTGGTGTAATTACTGGGGCAACGAGACTATACCTTATGGCTCAAGCAATATGGTGCAGTGTATAACACCTAACACCTAACTAGCGCCACGTTGTTTCTTATAGGCGAGCGCATCACTCGTACTCTTGCGTTACTGTGTCTCAGCTATCCATGGTGTCCGTAGCCGCCGGCCGAGGGCGCGCTGGTTAAACCCCAACCCTCGTCTCCCGATTAATGTTAAAAAATATGTGTCGCCAAGCGGTAGTTTTCACCGGTCGGAGAGGCATGGTAACTATTGCAATTACTGAAATGGAGACTCTATGAGAGGATCTGCACGACGGGTGCTGCCACCGCTGCTCTCGTCGCGTGGCTCGCGGTGGTGCTACGGTGCGGCGGTGCGGCGGTGCGGCGGTGCAGTGGTGCAGTGGTGCAGTGGGGATCAAATTGAATACATCAGGTGTTCTTCGTATGCACAGAAATTGTCGGAGTTTGCTACTCCGGCGGTGCTTTTGACTAGTTTTGTGCAGAGCTGGTGGTGCTGCTGGCAAACCAATTCACTTAGCTAAAGGGGTTTCTCACGCCAGTGTACTCGCACACGTGTACACATTTATTTATATATTTATATATACTCTCACAGGATATCCTAATACACACGTGTAACATAATACAAATAATTATTTATAATTACATAACAGTTAAATAAATTTTTTTAAATCCATACGTATGAAACTCGGTGACCATATGAAACATGGTCGCTATCTTTGTGAATTCAGTCCGAAGACAAGCAAGCTGCATGTTTCGAGTGCATGGGTGCATGAGATCGAGGGTGTGGAGGTCGCGCGTCAGCGGCGCTTCTTGAAGCAGCCTGGTGGGCGAGGGGCAACGCCAGCATCTCAACACACTTCTCCGGAATCCAAATCTCACCATGCATTAATAAATCGCTGTCGCCTCTTTCGCGTTCAAAAATTTTAAAAATGTATGAAACCAGCGCCAGGCGCCTCCTTATCTTTACTTCCCTGCATCCAACTATACCACCTAAAATGAATAGATACATCCCTACCCCGTATTGTGTTTAATGTTTATTTTGTACTGTGGCGACTCTGTCGCACCCTCTACTACCCGAACTATGGCAACATTAAACACGTGAAATATTGACCTTAGCCATTTGAATACACAAGTGCCTATGCTGTTCAAGCCAGCGACCTGCGCACGCGCACCCCTTGTTATAAACACCGCAGTATTTTTTCTTTATTTTGTGTACATTAATCATTTCATGTGTTGTGGAAACGTTAGCATTGAATTAAGGGTTACCCTTACACCCCCGGCGGACGGCACTCTCGTTATCGGTTTCTCATAAATTATGTAATGCCATAATGTTGGGTTTTGTTGCATAAACATGTTGTCATGGAAATAATTATTATCAGAACATTGAGCAATATGGTACAGGCAAGCATCGTTTGACGAGGTCTCGCCAGCACCATTGGCAGTAAAAAAAGAGGCCTCAGGAGGTTAGTGGTTCAGCGTTAATAGTTCAGTTCAGGTCATTTGGCGTTCGTATGATACAATTATTTATTTATTTTTGAGGTATACCTAAACAACATGCGGCTGCGTGAACGTCGTGTAACCATGAAATCGCACACACACACACATACACACGCACACACACACACACACACACACACACACACACACACACACACACACACACACACACAGGCAAACAAACACGAGCGAGCTCAGAACTATACAAGATTGCATTATCAGAGTCCTTCAATAAGGATTTAATAAAAACAATCACATGGTGAGCGATGTCACATTGTAGAGGTCCACAATGAGGATTGCAGCCCCAATTAAGTATTCAGTTTCAGCTAACTAATGATGGAGCTAAAAATAAAATACTCTGCACGCTGCAACCCCTCACTGGACACGAAGAGCAGCAACACGTGGGAGCAATACTTCCAACGACCGCTCTAACGGAAACACGATGCCAAACAATACACACAAACCCCTACAATACATACATACATACATACATACATACATACATACATACATACATACATACATACATACATACATACATACATACATACATACATACATACATACATACATACATACATACATACATGCATACATACATACATATATACATACATACATACATACATACATACATACATACATACATACATACATACAATACATACATATATACATACATACATACATACATACATACATACATACATATATACATACATACATACATACATACAATACATACATACATACATACCTACATACATACATACATACAAACATACAATACATACATACATACATACCTACATACATACATACATACATACATACATACATACTTATTCGTCATATAAATTGTGTATATTTTTATATCGGTTTAAACCGTTTGATATATTAAATATAATTGTCTTCGTCGACGTTTATTTCCCTGAGCATCCAGTGGAGATCCTGCATGACTGCGTCGATCCAGGAGCTGATGTTAGGCGCGGCGACCAAGTTAACAAAAATGGGCCCGGAGTCGGTCGCGCAGCCGTCCGACTTCCACGAGGACACGACGCCCCACAGCACCCCGTTGAGCACGACCGGCGCGCCCGCGTCCCGCTGCAACACGCACCACACCGGTCACTGGTGCCCCGCACGGCGCTGTTCACGCGCGTCACCAACTATCAGGGGCATTGGCACTGGGTGCACGGTCGCCGCTCGCAGTCGCGGGCAGCACTGCCACATTACCTCGATCGAGACAAAATGCGACGCACCCGTGTGGGCCAGCTCGGAACACAGCGGTGTGCGTGCCGCTTCTAGTTAGTGCTCTAGTGTTGTGACAATAACCTTGCAGGGGTCGGCGGCGGGCGGCGGCTCCAGGCACATCAGGCTGCGCGCGCCGCTGAGGGCCAGCACGGCCCGCAGCCGCCGGCATCGCGCCTCCTCCACCGGGTGCAACTGCATCGCGGACAGCATCCTGCTACGCTTGATCATTTCCATGGATTCGGGGAACGTTTTATTCTTCGACACTTGGTGCTGACAAATGTACAAGAGAAGAACAAGACACAATAATAAAATTTCATACGAACATAAATATTAAAATTAAGTAGATCTCACCGTGTAGTAGGGCGCCCAGGCCGCGACTATGAAGTGGGTGGCGGTGATCACCCGTGGCCTCCTCTGCAGCCGCACCGGGCCCACCGGGTGCGTCGGCCCCGCGGCTGTGCGGGACAGGCGCAGCAGCGCCACGTCGTATTCCGGTTTGCTGTCATCGAAGTACGGATGTATCCGGATGTACTTCACCGGGAGCAGGGTGCCCCCCTTCTTGTAGTTCACGCTGCCCAGTCGAATCCGCAGAAGTCTCACTGATTCTCTCACTCTGGAATATAAAGCTATGGCTCAGCTCGCGCCGGCCGTTCCCCTGCGCTCACAACAGTGCTGCCACTGTTGACAGCGACGGCGAGAGTGGTACATTGTCACGGACGAGCCTCCCGGCCGGGGCTGTTCCCGCCTCTGCATAGACGACAATCACCAAAGCTGCCGCGTCACACTCAAGTGAAACGTTGTGACGTGTACATATGAGACCGATGCAAACACTCCGTACATATAGGATGCACTTCCGTGTGTGCGTGTCACATGTGCGTGTCGTGCGTGTCGTGTGTGCGAGCCGTATGCGCGTGACGTGTCGTATGCGCGTGACGAGTCTTGTGTGCGTGTATGCGCATGCGTTACAATGTGCAGGTGAGCGTGTACAGGTGCGGTGGGATAGGCGGTGAGGTGGTTGAAATGAAAACAAATACCAACAAGTAGAGTCCGTCGGCGGCGGTCAGCACCCAGTCGTCGTGGATGATCGCACCCGCGCCTACATAGCTGCTCATCCTGAGCACGGCCACCACGTAGGGGAATAGTTCGCGGCCGGCGAGTGCGTCATGGTCGCCGGGCGGGCCCCGTGCGCCGCCGCCCCCCGCCAGCGCCGCGCACGCGAGCGCCACGCGCACCGCCGTCGCCTCACCGAGCATTGCGCGCGGTCGGCTACCTCTGCTTCTGCGCTGCGGTTGCGCTGCGGGTACAGCGGAACCTAACCGAGCGTGTGTTTAGTAAACACGCGCGCGCGCGCGTTTGTTTGTAAACAGCCGCCCGCTACCCGCCGCCCACCGCCGGGACCCGCGCGCTTCCGGCGCGCTCCGCTGCGGCAGTGCTTCCGCTTAAGTATGACACATCGAAACGCTCGAAACGTTCCTCCAGTACAACGCTACCTTACGAGAATATTCATTGCGCAATCCAATCATTCCACCAGCATGAGACCAAACGGCGCACGAGTGAGGTTGCGCACCGTAGCCAGACCACTTGCCCACCACTGGGAAATAAGTGCAGAAATTGATTGCACACCTCGTGTCCGTGCTGACAATAACTCTTATTTTTTTTTCCGTGGTAAGAATGGAAAAGGTATTAACGTTTTAGTAGTAACGTGTCACTTCCTATTTATGGCCGTACGCCGAGCCCTGCGGTGGTCGGGTGCTGATGGGTGCTGGTGGCGTCTGGCAGTGGTGACCTTAACATGAATCGATTTTATTTAGCTACATCTGCTGGCGCGTAGCCCCGCTGCAGACATTTGGAGCCTCGCCGTCCGCCGGGGAGCGCCGTCGCGCGCTGAGATCGGTCTCGAGAGGCCGCCGCTGAATATGCAATTAACTTTCAATCCGTAACATAATGGCGGGGGCTTCATTCCTTGCCCTCGCTTTGTGTGCGAGCTTTGTTCTCGCTTAAAAGCTCCGTTATTGGCTGAAAGCCCATCGACTGGAAACCCACTCCTTGCTAATAGAATCATAAAGCAATTATGCGACGAATAAGACGTTAAACACTTTTCCATTCAATTTCAATAATTTTAACGCCTTTTGTGTATCGCGGGCTGCGCACACGAGCGTCGGGGGTGCACGGGGTCGTGCAGACGGAAGGGTGGGGGGTAGAGATTCGCGTTTGTCGTTTTAGAACTACTACACGGTGTGAAGTCGTGCGTGTGGCCGGTGGCGGTCATCACTACTATCCATGTAAAAAGGTTTGTCCAGCACGGGAGCCGGTACGGCGGAACCAAACTTTATGAGGTGGAAACCTTCCATTCCAGAGCTGACGCCGTTTGGGTACGGAAGGAATATAATTGGCGGAATCGAGATAAATTAGATTCTGCGCGGAGTCGATGTCGTCGTGTGGTTAATGCGCTTCCATATACTCCTTCGAATCCCCTTTTTTTTTTTTTTTTGTTTCGGGGGGAAATCTTCGAAAGATACCCTGCTTCTGGGGGGAAATCAGGGTTATGTGAGATTTTTACTCACTAAAACCCCGTCGGTGCTCTGCCTCGGTGCATTCGGAGAGGCTCCGGGATCTCGTATAGAACGCACCGGTGCCCCTCTTCACTTTGTGTTAACACATCTCTGAGGAAGGGCTTAACCCTCCTAGGCTGTCCCACACAGATTCGCATGTTGAGCGATAAGGGCCCCCACCCTCAAGGCCTGCGAAACTCCCCAGGCCCTTTTAGTCGCCTTCTACGACAGGCAGGGCTTACCTTAGTCCTATTCTTACTAGCCCGAGACTACAGGGCTGCCCCCTTCGAATCCCCTACCAACCATATAAATGGTGTCTGCGAAGTACCATAGGTTTTAGTAGTTTTTTTTTTTTTGTCTTTATTATTTTAGGGGTTTTCAGCGTATCAAGGCTATGCCAACCCCATCGTAACTTAAGCACCTTTTATCTAATTATTACAATTAACTAACATATACTAAATACACAAATACCTATTACTTTTAACTACATTAAATTAACAAAATGTGCTTGTAGATAATTCTCGCTGCTGCTGATGTTGGTGCAAATAAAATACATTGACTTGTGCCGACGCTTCTGATGTCAATTTGCAAATTCTCCAACAATGTTTTTCTCAGCGGTCTAGTCCGGACACATTCCGTCAATATATGATATACATCTTCTGTTCTTTGGCACAAATAACAGTTGGGGGAATCTGTAATTTCCATTAAATATTTGAAGTCGTTGAGCGGCATGTGTCCGGAACGTAACCTGAAAGCAACTACAAGTAACTCTCTACTTATACTGCTGTTGGCAAACCAGGGTATACGAGGAGGCTCACTCTGTAAAGATTTATACCAAATCCCTTTCTCCTCACTTAGTTCGATGAAGTAGTCTTTCCATTTGTTATAAATTTTGTCCTTTACTTTATTTAAAATTTCCGTATAATCTAAATTAATGAACGTTTCAAAACCATTTAAGATGCCATCATTTGCCAATTTGTCTGCCTCCTCGTTCCCATATATACCAACGTGGGACGGTACCCATTGCAACGTCAGAAGCCTATTTGTGCGTTTAAATTCCAAGACCTGACTTAGAATGGCATAAGCTATCGATGTGCTTCTTATTCCAGAGGCGCATCGAGCTATATGCTGCAAGGCGCTTTTGCTGTCTGTCAAGATAACAATTTTTTCAAAATGTGTTGCCTTTGCATATAATATGGCTTCCGATATTGCAAATAACTCGGCTGTCATTATTGAAACATTTGACATGATCTTATAACTAGTTTTAACATTAATACTAAGATCACAATAAGCTGCTCCAATACCATTAGATGCCTTAGATCCATCAGTGTATATTTTATGCCAATCCTTATATTTTATGTTTAGTAGCTTTAGTGTACAATACTTTAAAAAGTCCTTGTCATATTTATCTTTTGCTTGAGTTACTTCCTCGACTTCGCTACTAATAAAACTCATGTCCATGTTAGAGATCCATGTACACAACCTAAATAATTGTAATGGACAACACGATTTAATCTTTTCAGTTTTCATATCTTCGTAAACTAAAGCCAAAAGAGGTTTCTTTTTTCTTTTCCAATAACCGGAGTTACATGTGCCTTGTAATTCTTGTAAAATTTTTATAGAATAATTTTTTGTCCTTGACACTGCTTTTATACAATATTTTGCCGCCAAGTACTGTCTTCTAAAAGTAAGAGGGGGAACGCACAACTCGCACTCCATTACATGAATTGGAGTTGTTCTAATAAATCCACCAACTACACGAAGTGCCATATTTTGTACCATGTCTAGTTTCATTAAATGAGTTTTTGCAGCACTATCATAAATAAAGCTGCAAAAATCTATTCTACTACGGATTAAAGCTAGGTATATCTTCCTAAGATGTTTCGGGTGTATGCCCCATGTTGGCCCCGCTAGTACTTTAAGTATGTTTATAATTTTACAAGTTTTATCTCGTGTCTCATTAATATGTTTGTTGAAAAGTAAAGAGCGATCCAGCCACACACCTAGGTATTTAAAGTTTTCAACAGTCTCTAAATTACAATGATTAACATTTAAGGATATTCTGTCTCGTCTTCTCCCTCTGCTAAATAAACAAACTTTAGTCTTACTGTTAGATATACTTAAACCAATATTTGTTAAAATATCCGATGTCAAATCTAGAGCTTTTTGAACATTATTAACGCTCTCTTCTATAATTTTGTTTTGGCTAGATATAACAAAATCATCTGCGTATTGTAGCATATCAATATTATCTAGTTTACATAAATTCGCTGTAGCAATATTAAAGAGCAGAGGCGAGATGGGATCACCTTGTGCTAACCCTGTACCCGTCCATCTTACAGCATCATTATTTCCTTCAGTTGTAATTTGTAAATATCTTTTACTTAAAAATGTCCACAAATATTTACATACATTTGCACCAAAATTTAAATGATCCATAATTTTAACAAGAATTTCAATATTAACATTATTATAAGCATTCTCGATATCCAAAAAACATGGTACGGTGGGTATGTTTTTGGAAAAACCTATTTGTATCTTGGATACAAAACGCACCAAACAGTCAATACAAGACTGACCTCGTCTAAAGCCTACAGTATTAGAGTGAAGTATTTTATTTCTTTCTATAAACCATTCTAGTCGTCTACATAGCATGATATGAAATATTTTGCATAAACACGAGATTAAAGAGATAGGTCTTATCTTGTTTGCTTGATTGTTACTTATATTCTTAGTTATTGGGATAATTTTAATCTTACGCCATTGATTCGGTATACAGGCATGTTTAAAAATTAAGTTATACATGTGTACCAAACATAACTTGCTATTGTTGGGCATATAAAAAACCATGCTGTATGTTATATTGTCAAATCCTGTAGCTGTGTCTTTTCTTTTTAAGCAGTTATTCAGTTCCTGGATGGAAAAGGTGGATTCTAAGTCCGCATTGGTGGAATTTAATTTGGGTATAGGAGCTTCAACGTAGTCTGGGGTCAATGACCGTAAGAGTTCGATTTTCATCGTCTCTGAAGCTATGTTTGGCATTTTTTTAACTCCCTTTAACCAACGCATTTTCTGCCACACTTCTGTGGAGTTGGTTGCTTCAGTTATATTATTGCAAAATGATTTCCAATTATCTCTTTTCGCTCTGCGAATTAAACGTTTTGCTTCAGAAATCTTTGTTTTAAGTTTGTCGTAATTTTGTGGTGTGGGGTTACGCCTAAATTCCTTTAAAGCCAATCGTCGTTGAGCTACTACATGAGACAGAGATGGATTCCAATACTGTTTAGGTTTAAAGAATTGTTCAATTTTGTTAAAAATTTTGTTGACTGGGATGCTTCTATCGGCGGCATAATTAAGTTGTTCAACAAAGTTATTATATAAAGTTTGAATATTGTTGTTATCTAATAAAACATGGTTAAATCTTTCATATAATATATTATTATACTTCTTCCAGTCTGCTAGTTTAAAGTTACGACGTTCAGTTATATTGTGTTCTTCTAAAGTTTCAATTGAATATTTTATTATTAAATGATCGCTACCTAAACTTTCTTTTGTAACTTTCCATTTCATATAAATTGCTATGTCCGTAGTTACGAAAGTTATGTCCGGAGCAGTTTCGTGTAATCTACCGTTAGTTAGGGATATTCTGGTAGGGCCCCCCGAATTAAAAGCAATAAAGTTATGTCCACACGAAGAGTCAAATAAATGTTTTCCTCTAATGTCTGTTTTGTATGACCAGTTCGTGTGGTGGCCGTTGAAATCTCCGGCTACAATAGTTTTGTTTGAAAAACAGCTAAACACATCTCCCCAATCACGTAATGAAGTACGAACAGATTGTGGACAATAAACTGACACTATATATTCCAGATTAATGCAATTCATTATTTAAACACATATAATTTCAATTCCAGCGTTCATTATATTTACTGGATACATTTGAGCATTCACTGATTTATGAAGTAGTATTAAAACTCCACCATACGAATCGCACCTATCCTTTCTAAAAATTTGATAATTTTTAAAACTTAAATTCATGTTTGTGTTCAACCAAGTTTCACTTAACAGACAAATATGAATATTATCTTGGTTCAAAAAAGCTTCCAATTCACTTCTTTTCGGTATCACACTTTGTGCATTCCATTGTATAATATTAACATTAATCATATTTTTATTACTATCCATAATTGAATATTATGTTATATATCATGCCTAATAATTTGCCATCGCTTATAATTTTAACAACAATTACTGTTAACTCTCTAATAATTGATCTTAATATTAGTGTAACCTTTTCCTCTAAACTTTTATCAGACAAAATTATTTCCTTCGCTTTTTCGAGAATAACTTTAAACAAAACTTTACTCTCAAACCTCTCTTCATCCTTTTCTTCTTCACTTGATGTCGCTGTTTCTTCAGTTTCTTCTATTTTTCCTGATGCTTCTATATCCTTCCTACTCCTCGGTTTTCTCTTCTTTTTTCTTCTGCTATGTACTGTCCGATTATCTGTTAGGTTATCTGAAAAACACCTAGTACTATCCTCATTTTCCTCCAAACACCTTGTTTTTTTTCCGAAATTACTACATCACTATAGGATTTCTTATGGATTATTCTTTCAGGTGTTTTATTACACATGCTACGTTTATTCTCCAAATTTTTACGCTCATCATTCATCGTCTCTTTTAAATACAAGTCCGAAGCCATTTTGTAGGTACTATTATTTTTGCACATAATTGATCGAATCGCTTTTTCTTTTAAAAATATGGGACAATTTTTGTTAAATGCCATGTGATTCCCTTTGCAATTTATACACTTAAAATGAGTAGTATCGCAGTTGGGATGATTTTTACCACATTTTGGGCAAACGGTCTTTTTCTTTGTACAGGCTCTAGCTAAATGACCAAATTTCCAGCACATTGAGCACTGTGTAACAGGAAATGTATACGGTTCTACTTTAAATCGGCAGTCGTATCCATATACATGTGTAGGTAACTTTGCGCCTTTGAAACAAAATCGTACGGTTTCGCTTGGGACCCATTCACCGGTATGACATAATCGCTTAAGTCTTCTGACGGAAATTATTTCATATTCACATTGAAAACTTCTAGCCAATTCATTCTCTTCTATATCCATCTCTAGGTATCGTATTATACCATAAGACAAGTTAACCTCATTAGTGAAGTGACATCGATACCCGAGTTCCCCAAACTTCTTATTGTTTCTTAATTTTTCAGCTTCGATTTTATTTTCAAAAGTTATAAATATTTTGTACGCGTTTTTATATTTAATTCCAATAATCTTTTCTATGTTTTCCGATTTCAATAATTTCGCCATACCTATTTGCTTAGGTAACACTTCAAGTGACGTCATGCATACTTCATATTTGGTTTCGTTTCTCGTCCCATTCGACTTATCTGGATAAATACGCATCGCTCGTTTTGATCTTCTTACCGGTGTAAAAGTATTTTCACCTGCATTTTCAGATTCTCAATCTTCACTATCAATTCTGCACCTTTTCTCCGGTCGTAAGTCGTGCTCAAATGTACCCTGAAGTGGACTCACCAAGCTTCTTAGTAAGGCTTCGCTTTCTTGAACTAGTTGCTCACAGGAAGCACGACTGTCCATACTAGCAATGCTAATATCATCAGCCATGTTTATCGCATTTGCACTAGACGAGTGAATGTAGGTATGCGTTAAAACCTACAAAAAAAAAAACTCAGAGCGCGCGCGCACGAATAGCACACGTATACCGTGTGCTTCCCTGGCGCGCAACAGTGCGACTGGTTTTAGTAGTTAATTCTTACATAACTCTGATACTCCTTGGCGGCTAGGTCACCGCGCGAGGCAGTTCCCGTCCGATGTAAAACTTAAGGACGAAGTTTGCGGTCAATCAAAAATAATAAATCGGTATTTGTGATGACATAAAATGTTTATATATTAATATATATGGTGAGTGCGCAGTGCGGGCGCTGGTGAGCTGCCCTGTCAGATGAGAGGCACTCTGCGCATCTGGCGCTCCACCTGGCGCACGGTGCGCGCGCGCACGGCGGGCAGCGCGCACGCCGAGTACACCGCGCCGAACATGTCCACCCCAGCGAACACGAACAGCAGCGTGTACACGCCCACGTACTGCTCCACGTGCCGGTGCGCGAGCGTGTGCGCCAGCCGCACCGCCTGCGCGTACACCCACACGGTCGCCAAGCCCGCGGCGCGGATCTGCATCAAGACACCTTGTATTCGGTCGCGTGACTACTGCAGCACTTATCCAGTGCGGTGCGTCCCTGCACACCGAGCCCTGAAGCGAAACACTCGAGCAGTTCACCTGCTGCTAAATCATGACTGCACGTGACAGTGAGCCGCTCGACGCTCTATCATATGAAATGTTAAATGGTGACAGTAGGGCAGACTAGGGTCGAGATGGGAGCATATACGGCAATCATATTAATATATAAATATCATGGGTACCTCCAAGTTAAGGATCTCGACCAGCAGGACGGTGGGCATGCTCCAGATAATCCCGTAGCTGACTACGAGTACCGGAAGAGTGGCGACCGGTACCCACCGGAGTGACGTTACCGTGAGGTCCGCCTGATTGTACACCGCCAGCGTGCCCATGGATAGCACCATTACACTGTACGCGGCAGTCAGCAAGTACTGTCAATTGATCGAAAGTAAATAGCGTAAATAAACATCAAGTGTGATAGCGGCGACCTGGCGCTTCACGTGGGCACGCGACACCGGCATCTTAACCTAAGCTGCAAGCGAGCGCAGCCAGCTCGCGCCGTTGACCGTGAAGAGGTGTACACGACGCACAAGAGCTGTATCACGGTGGCGTCGAGTGCCCGATGTGCACGCCGTGCACGACCGTGCACCGCCGCCCAACAATGTACGTTGCACGGTTGTTCCGTTTCCATGAGTAAATAGCAAAGCTGGCGTAGTTGCTGTATCCGGCGGAAGACACGACAAACTCCGGAAACTTACCAACTTAACACTCTCTCAGTAACTTGCCTTTCGTTCCAAAAATCTGATGAGAATAACGCACGTAGCTCCCCCCACCATTAAGCTGATCGGTACCATCATCTTCTCGGGATCCACGTCCGTCTGCAGCTGGGTGAGAGCTTTGTCCTGATCCAGGAATATGATGCACCCACTCAGGATCGTCGTCGTGCTCAGCGTAAACCCAATTTTCATCTCATCTCTGTATATTCTGTTCTTAACTAGAAGTAAAATGCAACATTTAATTGAGCACAGACTTGCAGGGGAGCCGATGCTCTAAGGCTTTGAACCCAAGAGTGTTGACGCTCCTTCAGCAGATTCTGCAGTTCTTTCATTAGGTAGAAATTAAAAACTAGATCTTTATATTGAACGACTACCAAAGTCCCTTGCCTATTTTAAGTTCTGGCACAAAGTGCGTAAATTCAGAATGTTACGCCTGCCGGTTCGTGATGGCGGAAGTGGCTGCCGAGGCAGGAAGTGCTTCTGTTGCCGCGGCGGGTGCAGCTTATTGTTTACGAATATTTGGTGTTGCCTTCTCTGCTCCTCCGCTGGAGCGTCGGAGGCTCCACTGCAACAGCGCTCACTTACGGATTGCGAAGACGGTCAGGTCGCCGTTGGCCCTGGCGCGCTCGCTCTCCTGCTGCAGCCGACGCGTTTCGTTGCAGACGACCGTGTCCTCACATTGCAAAGAGACAAGGTTCGCTATACTTCTCTTGGCATCCTGTTGGGATAAAGAAAATGCAGCAATTTCAGTAGCTGAAGTAAATAATTGTGTAGGTTTGTTTGTACATTGATAACAACTGGAGGGTAGTTACGAGCGCGTCCAGCCCTCTGGTCACGGGTTAGTAAGAATGGGAGTAAGGTAAGCGCTGCCTGTTGTCGAAGGCGACTGAAAGGATCTAGGAGTTTCGTGGGCCTTGAGGGTGGGGGCTCTTATCGCTCAAGCGAACTTGCATGGGACAGCGTATGGCTCAGTGATGGTGCCTCGGAGGGTTAGCCTTCTCTTCAGAAACGTGTAACAAAGTGCAGAGGTGCACCGGTGCGTTCTATAAGAGATCCCGAAGCCTCTCCGAATGCAACTAATGCAGAACACTGAGGGGATTTTAGTGAGTAACAATCTCACATAACCCTGACTTCCCCCAGAAGTATTTTTCGAAATTAGCCCCCCCCCCCCTGCAAAAAAATAAATAAAGCATGTTTACCTGCAACTTGTTTATCATTACGTAGAAAGCAGGACTTTCTGGAATGCAGGATATGACAAGTAATTCGACTGCAACAATTGCGATCATCAGGTACAGCATGTGCTCAGCCGGGAGAAGAAGTCTGAGCGCGTTGCCAGCCGACGTCATCAGCATCATCAGCGACAGGGTGACGCCGCGTGCGCTGTCGGTGCTCACCTCGCGCACGTATACTGGTACCGCCAGAAACAAGCCCCCCCAACTGGCGCCGGCCGCCGCTGCCCCCACCAGTAGCCCCGTTTCCGTGTCGGCGACCACCAGCGGCAGGCACGCCACCTGCGGACGCGTCACACGCGCGCGCACATACAAAACACATCCTTAAAGAATAATACGAACTATTTAACGCTGGTCCAGTCTGCTCTAGTAGATCACAACAAGGAAACAACCTCATAATAAGTGAAGTCCCACGGCAGTTAATTTGGACAGTTGGTGCTGGAGGTGCGCTAACCCCACGAGTTCTGCAATTCAGAACATCTGTACAAATAATTTAAAATTTCCCTCGAGCTCCCCAAAGAGCTGTACTCACCCCTTGTAACATCGCCACCGTGTACATGCCAATTTTCCTTCCATATTTGTTTATAAGGAGAGCGTACAGCGGGGCGGTGACCAGCGAACAGGTGATAGTTGTGACGGTACTCCACGGCACGTTCACGGAGCTGATCACCGGGCTAGCGCCTGCGGCTGCGGGCACCGCTTCTCCTGCGCCGTGGACCAAGAATGGGAGACTAGCTGCAATCAAAAAACATCATCGGTTTACTTTTAGGCGCAGTCCAGCGCTAGACATGTTGCAGTCCCAGTAAACAGTGGTGTTGCATGCTGCACGTTATGACGTCGTTGAAATATTCATCAATGTCCACATTTTATAACACTCTTCTAATGCACTACATCGAGACGGTCAGCGCTGCACTCTCGCGTCAGCAAGAGTAGCACCAAGGTAAGCCCTGCTAGTCGTAGAAGACGACTAAAACAATTGATGAGTTTCGCGGGCCTCCAGTGATCTCGCATAACCCTAATTACACCCACAAGCATGGCGTCTCTCAAAGATTTCACTATGACACCAAAAAAGGTGGAAAAGCTCATAGAGATTTTTTAACTGGCAGTGCACTAACACGACCTCAATCTTACACGATTTTCAATTCGATTAGACAAGGAGACGAGCGGGACCATCACCTGATGGTAAGTGACACGTCCGCTCATAACAACGTGGCGCTACTTCGAATGTTATACACTGCACCACATTACGCTCGTCGCCTGAGACATAGGATGTTTTATCTGGTTACCCCAGTAATTACACTAGGTACAGCGTCCTTCAAACCGGAACTCCGTAATGCTGCGGTTGTGCCTAAATAGACGGTCTCCGGCGACAAAGACCTACCACCGCTACGCTCATGATGCTTGCTTTTATCGACGAACAGCAATGATTTTGCGGCGGAGGATTTTCAATGTGAGGGAGGGGCACCCTGCCCGGGCACTGTCCAAACTCTACTCCCCGCGGAGCTGGGGGCATGGTAGACAGAAACTACGACCAGGAGAGCGGACGGCCTGGTGCTGCGGTAGTCCTTAAACCTTGCACAACCACAAAAAGCATCCTGTTTTATCCAATTTTCGGAAACGT
The DNA here is from genome assembly GCA_029030555.1 of Ornithoptera alexandrae. Lineage (NCBI taxonomy): Eukaryota > Metazoa > Arthropoda > Insecta > Lepidoptera > Papilionidae > Ornithoptera > Ornithoptera alexandrae. The sequence continues at coordinate 96,106 of JARDVY010000009.1, forward strand.
TCCCGATGCATGTTTGAGATAATTCCCTTAAATGAATAGAGCAGCTGGCGGGGCGGCGGGGTGGCGCAGGGCGCGGCTGATGACACGTGGCGTGGTCAGTGGCTACCGTGCTGGCCGTCGCGGCATGCCGCCTCCAAATAATTGCGAGAGTTCAAAGTCGACAGGGGCAGTGGTCAGCAATCGCGGCTCTTCCGTGTCGTTTCAGTGAAGGCACGGATAACTACTTATTATCTAGCAGTATAAGAGACGAGGAAACGACTCCCACACGCAAACCTTTAAAAAAGAGAGCGAGGGAACAGAGTAGGTGGCTCGCAGACCGCCTTAAAACTCGCACCGCCGTCGCAGACCTGACCTATTGCCACTTCCCCAGTGAACGCAGGACGCTCACAGGAACGTCACTGGAGAATGCAGTTAGTACTAAAAATACTTTTTCTGTTATTTAATTATTTATATTTTTAACTGCATGTTGTCTATTTATGACGAGCTGCGCACCAAATATTATTAAAGCTGTGAACCCAAAACTTATTGTATATAGGACGATATGTACTGTATTTCGATCTTAATTGTTTCCGTTTCCTGCTTAAGGCAAAACCACTCCAAGCAAGCCACGTCGATATGGTATATATATTCTTGTACGAATCAATTTCAGCAGTTTACTATCCGTATTTGCTTGTTCTGAGTGACAAGATTGCCGACCACTGGACTATAACATTGAGACGTCCTCGCGCACGCAATTAGGTGAAGTCCGGCGCAACAAGTGCGCACGCGCGGCCCCGGCCCGCCCCAGTAGCGGTGAAGCACTCGCACATGCGCACACACGCACGCGCACACGCACATACGTTTCCGTGCGCATGCCTGTATTAACTCACGGATACCAGATCCGCGAGCCCCGAGTCAGATGAAACCGCTATGGTTGTCAATAAAACTGCGGCGCAAACTAAATAAATAAAAAAAACAAGCATGCCTGTATAAAAATGGCCGTCGTGTTACTTTCCTTGTGATGAAGTTTGGAGAGGAAGTGAGTTGTAGAAAATACTATAAAATATTAATTAAAGTTTTGAAATAAGTAGTTTCTCAATGGATATCTAATTGTATGTAAATAAAAACTCATAAATACGTACTTGTTTTTTTCGTATTATTTAATGTTTATTGCAAGGTCTTAAACAACTTAGAGAAGGCGCAGTTAGCGCGGGGACCCCGCCGGAAGTGCAGCGGTCAGTAAAGATTAAAAGTCGGAAATCTAAAAGATGCCTATGCAAATTGTTTAAAAATTCTTGCGGTGTATTTTTTCTCGTTTAATAAACTCTGTGGAAATAATAAACTTTCTTACTTGATAAAATACTTATTTGAAAAATGGATTTAAATAAAAAAAAATATTTCCAAACCGAAGCACTCGCAGCAGCAGCCTCGTATTTCCGCAGCAGCAGCAGCAGCGTCCTGCACACTATTTACTGTTGGGCGATAAATTAATTAGAAGAAGGAGTCCACCTAATATTTTTGTTATAATTATAAACACTGGTACGTACCAAAAAAAGATATTAAATATTGTTTCCAGGCCGCGTGGCCGCTCCGAGCGCGCGCCGCGCCTGCGCTGATGGTGTACACCATCCTACCATAGCTGACGCGACCGAATGAGCGGAGCGCGGGCGGGGCGCGGGTGCGCGCGCGCGGCGCCGACTACGTGAGCAATTGAGAGCTAAGACTATTGAATTAGTTTCCTTGTTTGCAGAGGATTCGTTGCGTAGCGGCTGAGTGATAAGGGCGCCGCGTGCTGGGCAAACAGCGCCGCGGGATGCAGCGGCGCAGCGCGGCTCAGCACGGCTCGGCGCGACTCGGCACGGCTCAGCACAGCTCAGCGCGGCTCAGCACGGCTCAGCGCGGCGGTACGTGCGCGGCGGCACGCGATAACGCGCACGGGGAAGTGCGCCGCGAGCGCTGCAGCGGAGCCGGCGCTCGTGCGAACGGTCACCACCACAGATAAGATTATACATTATGCCGTTCACATTTATATTTGAGGTTTAAGAATATTTAATTCTCACAAGAATATATACAATTCACTTATGCGAGAAGACAATAAGCAATAGATTAAGCTAAAATTACGAGCGTACAAAGAAAGACATACAGTGATTCCATAAACATAATACATAGAACAGCTGACACTGCATCCGGCCAAAGGACTACGCAGTCCGCGGTCCGCGGCAGTGGTGGGTAGTCAGTGGTCGGTGCGGCGGGACTTTACAATAAGCAATAGATTAAGGTAAAATTACGAGCGTACAAAGAAAGACGTACAGTGATTCCATAAACGTAATACATAGAACAGCTGACACTGCACCCGGCCAAAGGACTACGCAGTCCGCGGTCCGCGGCAGTGATGGGTGGTCAGTGGTCGGTGCGGCGGGACTTTACAATAAGCAATAGATTAAGCTAAAATTACGAGCGTACAAAGAAAGACATACAGTGATTCCATAAACGTAATACATAGAACAGCTGACACTGCACCCGGCCAAAGGACTACGCAGTCCGCGGTCCGCGGCAGTGGTGGGTAGTCAGTGGTCGGTGCGGCGGGACTTTACAATAAGCAATAGATTAAGGTAAAATTACGAGCGTACAAAGAAAGACATACAGTGATTCCATAAACGTAATACATAGAACAGCTGACACTGCAGCCGGCCAAAGGACTACGCAGTCCGCGGTCCGCGGTCCGCGGCAGTGGTGGGTGGTCAGTGGTCGGTGCGGCGGGACTTTACAATAAGCAATAGATTAAGCTAAAATTACGAGCGTACAAAGAAAGACATACAGTGATTCCATAAACATAATACATAGAACAGCTGACACTGCACCCGGCCAAAGGACTACGCAGTCCGCGGTCCGCGGCAGTGGTGGGTGGTCAGTGGTCGGTGCGGCGGGACTTTACAATAAGCAATAGATTAAGCTAAAATTACGAACGTACAAAGAAAGACATACAGTGATTCCATAAACATAATACATAGAACAGCTGACACTGCACCCGGCCAAAGGACTACGCAGTCCGCGGTCCGCGGCAGTGGTGGGTGGTCAGTGGTCGGTGCGGCGGGACTTTACAATAAGCAATAGATTAAGCTAAAATTACGAACGTACAAAGAAAGACATACAGTGATTCCATAAACATAATACATAGAACAGCTGACACTGCACCCGGCCAAAGGACTACGCAGTCCGCGGTCCGCGGCAGTGGTGGGTGGTCAGTGGTCGGTGCGGCGGGACTTTACAATAAGCAATAGATTAAGCTAAAATTACGAACGTACAAAGAAAGACATACAGTGATTCCATAAACATAATACATAGAACAGCTGACACTGCACCCGGCCAAAGGACTACGCAGTCCGCGGTCCGCGGCAGTGGTGGGTGGTCAGTGGTCGGTGCGGCGGGACTTTACAATAAGCAATAGATTAAGCTAAAATTACGAACGTACAAAGAAAGACATACAGTGATTCCATAAACATAATACATAGAACAGCTGACACTGCAGCCGGCCAAAGGACTACGCAGTCCGCGGTCCGCGGCAGTGGTGGGTGGTCAGTGGTCGGTGCGGCGGGACTTTACAATAAGCAATAGATTAAGCTAAAATTACGAACGTACAAAGAAAGACATACAGTGATTCCATAAACATAATACATAGAACAGCTGACACTGCACCCGGCCAAAGGACTACGCAGTCCGCGGTCCGCGGCAGTGGTGGGTGGTCAGTGGTCGGTGCGGCGGGACTTTACAATAAGCAATAGATTAAGCTAAAATTACGAACGTACAAAGAAAGACATACAGTGATTCCATAAACATAATACATAGAACAGCTGACACTGCAGCCGGCCAAAGGACTACGCAGTCCGCGGTCCGCGGTCCGCGGCAGTGGTGGGTGGTCAGTGGTCGGTGCGGCGGGACTTTACAATAAGCAATAGATTAAGCTAAAATTACGAACGTACAAAGAAAGACATACAGTGATTCCATAAACATAATACATAGAACAGCTGACACTGCAGCCGGCCAAAGGACTACGCAGTCCGCGGTCCGCGGCAGTGGTGGGTGGTCAGTGGTCGGTGCGGCGGGACTTTACAATAAGCAATAGATTAAGCTAAAATTACGAACGTACAAAGAAAGACATACAGTGATTCCATAAACATAATACATAGAACAGCTGACACTGCACCCGGCCAAAGGACTACGCAGTCCGCGGTCCGCGGCAGTGGTGGGTGGTCAGTGGTCGGTGCGGCGGGACTTTACAATAAGCAATAGATTAAGCTAAAATTACGAACGTACAAAGAAAGACATACAGTGATTCCATAAACATAATACATAGAACAGCTGACACTGCACCCGGCCAAAGGACTACGCAGTCCGCGGTCCGCGGCAGTGGTGGGTGGTCAGTGGTCGGTGCGGCGGGACTTTACAATAAGCAATAGATTAAGCTAAAATTACGAACGTACAAAGAAAGACATACAGTGATTCCATAAACATAATACATAGAACAGCTGACACTGCACCCGGCCAAAGGACTACGCAGTCCGCGGTCCGCGGCAGTGGTGGGTGGTCAGTGGTCGGTGCGGCGGGACTTTACAATAAGCAATAGATTAAGCTAAAATTACGAACGTACAAAGAAAGACATACAGTGATTCCATAAACATAATACATAGAACAGCTGACACTGCAGCCGGCCAAAGGACTACGCAGTCCGCGGTCCGCGGCAGTGGTGGGTGGTCAGTGGTCGGTGCGGCGGGACTTTACAATAAGCAATAGATTAAGCTAAAATTACGAACGTACAAAGAAAGACATACAGTGATTCCATAAACATAATACATAGAACAGCTGACACTGCAGCCGGCCAAAGGACTACGCAGTCCGCGGTCCGCGGCAGTGGTGGGTGGTCAGTGGTCGGTGCGGCGGGACTTTACAATAAGCAATAGATTAAGCTAAAATTACGAACGTACAAAGAAAGACATACAGTGATTCCATAAACATAATACATAGAACAGCTGACACTGCAGCCGGCCAAAGGACTACGCAGTCCGCGGTCCGCGGCAGTGGTGGGTGGTCAGTGGTCGGTGCGGCGGGACTTTACAATAAGCAATAGATTAAGCTAAAATTACGAACGTACAAAGAAAGACATACAGTGATTCCATAAACATAATACATAGAACAGCTGACACTGCAGCCGGCCAAAGGACTACGCAGTCCGCGGTCCGCGGCAGTGGTGGGTGGTCAGTGGTCGGTGCGGCGGGACTTTACAATAAGCAATAGATTAAGCTAAAATTACGAGCGTACAAAGAAAGACATACAGTGATTCCATAAACATAATACATAGAACAGCTGACACTGCACCCGGCCAAAGGACTACGCAGTCCGCGGTCCGCGGCAGTGGTGGGTGGTCAGTGGTCGGTGCGGCGGGACTTTACAATAAGCAATAGATTAAGCTAAAATTACGAACGTACAAAGAAAGACATACAGTGATTCCATAAACATAATACATAGAACAGCTGACACTGCAGCCGGCCAAAGGACTACGCAGTCCGCGGTCCGCGGCAGTGGTGGGTGGTCAGTGGTCGGTGCGGCGGGACTTTACAATAAGCAATAGATTAAGCTAAAATTACGAACGTACAAAGAAAGACATACAGTGATTCCATAAACATAATACATAGAACAGCTGACACTGCAGCCGGCCAAAGGACTACGCAGTCCGCGGTCCGCGGCAGTGGTGGGTGGTCAGTGGTCGGTGCGGCGGGACTTTACAATAAGCAATAGATTAAGCTAAAATTACGAACGTACAAAGAAAGACATACAGTGATTCCATAAACTTAAAACATAGAACAGCTGACACTGCAGCCGGCCAAAGGACTACGTAGTCCGCGGTCCGCGGTCCGCGGTCCGCGGTCCGCGGCAGTGGTGGGTGTGGCAGGACTTTACAGTGAGCAGATGTCGGCGGGCAGTCGGTAAATAATGTTAAGTCGGATATATAGAGTGAGTCAAACTGGAATAGTCACGCATTTTAGGGCTTTAGGTTTGTTTGTTTGTTTTTTTTTCTATTTTATTAAATAAATGTTTTGTGGTGAATTTAAGACGTGTTTTATTAGTAGTTTTTTGAAAACTTGATATGATTTAGCATTTCTTATATTATCGGGAAGACTGTTGTATAATTCAGCTGCCTCGTATAGTACACTTTTTTTCCATAGTTAGTTCGCGGAGGCCGTAAATATAAATTGTTCATTCGATTAGAAGTCTCTCTACAAGGAAAATGAGTCACTTTTTTGGGAAGGGTTATTTTAGTATGTATTTCTTTATTTAGTATTTTATGCAATAACATGCAAGTGCGGAAGTAGTATGTTTGAGAAATGTTCATAATTTTATTATTTTTATATATCTTTTCGGTAGATGTTAAATAATCGTAGTGGAAAAGAACCTTAATTAGATTGTTTTGATATACATTAAGACTATTTAAATTACTTTTTGCTGCGGCGCCCCAAATTTCTATCAGATATTCCATGTGGGGTTTTGCTAAACAATTATATATTGTATATTTCACTTGACTTGGTAAACATCAAGTTATGCGCCGTAATGATCCTGTTAGGGATATAATTTTGGTTTTGTTTTTTTCAATTTGCGGTTTCCATATTAATTGATCATCTAATATAATTCCTAAATAATTCCCTGACTTTTTTTATTTATAATTTCGTTATTTATTTTTAAATGAAAATTATTATAGATTTTTTTTGTTTTTAGCGGAGAAAATTACATAATTAGTTTTTTTAATATTGATTGTTAGGAGATTTTTCAAAAACCAATTATAAAGTATATTTAAATCTATTTGCGCATCTTCCGTTAGGACATCTATAGAATGCCCATAGTAAAAGAGACTAGTATCATCTGCATATAATGTTACATCACCCGAGAGGCCTGTCTTTTTCATGCTATTGATATAAATAAAAAAAAGCAGCGGTCCCAGCACCGATCCTTGGGGTACGCCACAGGTTAGGGGCATGAGATCAGTTTTGTACTGTCCAATCTGAACAAGTTGATACATTTAATCATTACTATACGTAATCGACAATTATTAGTGCAACGTTTTCACTTACTGTTGTTCGTGCGACGTACCCACGGCAACACAAGCACACACCGTGCACACATCGTGCATTATCGCACAGAAAACAACAATTCACTGCCAGACGTCTTACGGATGAATACGCGCGCGTATTTTATTGAGACGCGACGCGTCGGACGACGGGCGTCGGACGTCGGATGTCAGACTTCGGACATGGGATGTCGGACGTCGAGCGTCGGGTGTTCTGTCATTGGCGAGTCAGTCAAGCGAATTCACTTCCATTTAATGACGTGTACTGGGTGTCAGACATGTTGCGTCACTGTCACCTCTGCATGTATTTTCGCTCCGAGCGCTGCGCTTGCCGCGCGTGCCGCGTGCTGCATGTGCCGCGCGTGCCGCGTGTGCCGCGTGTGCCGCGCGTGCCGCGTGTGCCGCGCGTGCCGCGTGTGCCGCGCGTGCCGCGTGTGCCGCGTGATGCTCAAGTTAGTGCGCGTTTTATAAAGACCGTAACGATGCTTATAAAACGCGCATCGCAGCTCCACACACCCGTTACTTGTAATACGAGCGGCGGCTGGTGCTGGTGCACGGGCGGGGATGGAGCGCGATAACCTGTCCGGTGGCCGCGATAACCTTGTGGTCGCATGACCTTCACAAGTGTACCGGCTGCACATGGGTGCAGCCAACGTGCGGCCGGTACGTTATTGGTACGGGGCGTCGGTTGCGCAGGGCGGCGCGGTGCACCGACGCATCCCTAACGTCCACATCTTGGTTTTAGGTACTTGCACACGTTGGGGGTTTTTTTTTTATTTTACGTGGGGGAAATGTCTGCCTGCCAGGCACCAGGCGGCCAGCAGTGGCAGTTTGACAGGCGGGTTCCACTTAGCTTCACCGTGTGTCGGGCCACGGTTACTAAGCCCCTCCGCCACGACAAGGCGGGAACCTATTGGGGTGGTTTCGTTCAATGAGTGCTCCTGCGCCGCCGCCACTCTTTATATCCGCCCGCCAATTTACTTCATTAATTGTTGATAACCTTATTTATAAATCGACGCGAGAAGATATATCTCTTTAGAGAAAAAAATGATGATCGAATCATTAGTAACCGATATACTTTGTCACCAGCTGCTGGTGAAAGTACCGAGCCGGCGAGGGTGTTCTGGTATTGCGGACAGAGAGGAAGCTAATCACCAGCTGAACGATCAACGTGGCTGCTATTGTCTTGACTTTTTGTTAAATTAAAGAAACATGTATCATCAGAAGTGCGAGGTTCGTTGTCGCGAGTTGGATGCACCTTCGGCCGACTGCCGCCGCCGCAGCGGGCCACCCCTTGGAACTGCACGGCGCATGCGGGGTGATCAGGCACTCCCCTTATATGGCGGAATAGTCAACAAACGATGTCAAGACTGGTAGTGTCAGCTACAACAGAAGGTTTGTTTTTGGTTTCGATTTTGTCGGTTTTATTTTGGTTTTGGTTTTGATAAAAAGCATTTCGCGGAAATCCGATAGGACTTGACGAGGCTCGAGCCGCTTCTTATATTTCCACTTCAGCTGCGCAAAAAGGTTTCAATTTCTGCAAGAATGGATTTATCGGGGTCGCGAGGTAGCCGCGGGACTGCGCCTCGGCGCCCGCCCTGCCTCGCCCCCACACCACCCCGCGGACACGTTTCATCCCCCGGGAGCCGACGGGTCACATTATATTTCCTTTACAAAAGAAGACACAACTGAAGATGTATTGATTTTACAAGCCGCGTACAGAGAGCAATGCCGCTACCTGCTGGTACCTGCCGCGCGCACGTCCAGCCGTGGGCTGACAATACTCGCTCGTCATAAAGTTCCATTCCCCTACAACGTGTAGTACACAGCGTACGGCGGTATCGACGTCACAGCAGCACTGCATCGTTCGCGTTTCCCTCGCACCCGCATCTCGTACTCGTCGGTTCGGTGACCCTGCCGCCTGTGGTTTTAAACGACACCAGCAGCTACCAGCGGCAACACCCTCAGGCTCCGGATCGATAGGGTTAGGAAAATAAGGGACGGGAAGGTCATCATCGGATGTGGATCGGAGTCCGAGCTGGCGAGGGTAAGGGAGAAGTTGACCAAGGCAGGCAAGAACCTGAATGTGGAAGAGGTCAAGAGCCGAGACCCGCTAGTGATGCTCAGGGATGTCATGTCCTACAACAAGGACGAAGATATCCTTAATGCGCTCAGGACCCAGAACGGACATCTGCTGGGTGGCATCCCTGAGCGCGACCTGCGGGCCGAAGTCCGCTTCAGGAGGAGAGCGCGGAATTCACTAGCGACCTACGTGGTCTTGCGAGTCTCGCCAAAACTCTGGGCCCGCCTTACCGACGCGGAAATGATGCACGTGGACCTCCAGCGGGTCCGGGTGCAGGACCAGTCTCCACTGGTTCAGTGCACACGCTGTCTCGGATACGGCCACAGCAAGCGGATGTGTGCCGAGCGTGAAGATCGGTGCACCCATTGCAGTGGTCCGCACCTGAGAAGCGAGTGCCCGGACTGGCAAGCCGGGAAACCTCCCGCCTGCCGGAACTGCCGGTGGGACCACGGGGCGTTCGATGAGGAGTGCCCTGTCCGGAGACGGTGGGACGCCATATCGCGGGCGTCAGTAGCGTATTGCTAACGGCGCCCCGGGGGCCGACCGCAATACCCGGACTGGGCGACGCCAGTACCACGCTGTGCAGTTGAACCTGCAAAGGTCTGGGCTCGCCACGGCCGAGCTGATATGCGAAGCGCCGAAGAGAGGATGGGCGTTCGCTATGGTCCAGGAGCCGTACATAGGTGCGATTGGCGAGATGCGGCACTACCCAGGGACAAGGATAGTACAATGTGTGAGCCGAGACGCCGGGGAGGTTGTCAAGGCGGCCATTGTACTGTTCGACGATACCATCGACATCACTCAATGCCCCGAACTCACGTCTGGAAACGTTTCTGTTGCCAGACTGAGAACTGGGGCTTGGGAGATAGGGGTGGTATCCGTCTACCTGGAGCCAGATAAGCCCGTCGGACCATACCTGGACCGGATCAGTTGGGTCGTGGGGAGGCTGGGGACTGCCAACGTGGTGCTAGGTGGGGACCTGAACGCCCATAACACCTGGTGGGGTAGCCAGTCCGGAGACCAGAGAGGGGCCGATGTTGCGGCCGTGCTCGATGAGCTGGAGCTCCACCAGCTGAACCGGGGGTCTGAGCCTACGTTCGACACCTATCGGGGCGGAAAGCGATATTCCAGTTGCGTCGACATTACTGCTTGCTCGACCACTCTACTCGATCGAGTGGAGGGCTGGCGAGTCGCGGACGGCGTATCTTCGTCGGACCACAGGGCGATCCTGTTCGAGTTAAATCTCGTGAGGTCCGTCGGCACGGACATCAGGTGTTCCACGCGGAAGTACACTACCCATAGGGCAGACTGGGGCGAGTTCAAACGAACTTTCGCCCAGCTGCTCTCAGACCGCTGTCTGACGCCAGCCGAGGTGACCGAAGTCACCGATAAGGGGGCGTTGGACAGCATCATCGACCGGTTTGTGGAAACCGGGGGGGACACCTGCGATTCGGTCCTGCCGAAGGCCTCCGGGAGGAAAAGGACAGAGTTGCCCTGGTGGTCCGAACAGCTCTCTCTCCTCAAGGCAGACGCTTTGAGGAAGAAGAGACGGATCCCGAACGCGCGGCCGGCCCGTAAGGAGTTGGTCTTGCGCGAGTACTGCGACGCGAAGGAAGCTTACCGCCTCGAGGTGGGACGTGCTCAGACCGCTAGTTGGAAGCGGTTCTGTGAGCGGCAGGAGCACGAGACCATGTGGGATGGCGTCTACCGTGTGATACGTCGCACGGAGATTAGGCGTGAGGACGTCCCCCTCGTCCAGGGAGGGAAGGTGCTGGACGCAGCGGGATCGGCCAGGATGCTTGCGGAGGTCTTTTTCCCGGAGGATAACCCCGGGGAGGACAATGCGGACCACTGTACTGTAAGAGCGAAGTCCGATGAAGTCAACGAGGGGGAGGGTCATGAAGATTCATGCGAACCCCCCTTCACGATGGGGGAGCTCCGATGGTCCGTGTCGACCTTCAACGCGAAAAAGGCTCCTGGCCTCGACGGACTCACTGCCGACATCTGCCGTGCGGCAATCGCAGTGGACGCCGCACTGTTTCTCGCGCTCTCCAATCGGTGTCTCGCTCTCGCCTACTTCCCCAGGAAATGGAAGGAGGCAGCGGTCGTAGTGTTGAGGAAGCCCGATAAGGACGATTACACGCACCCGAAATCCTACCCGCCCATCGGACTCTTGCCCGTCATGGGCCGGTCCGGAGGATCCGGTGGTACACTGCGCCGTATATCAGTAGCCGCAAATACGGCTTTATGCCGCAAAGGTGTACCGAAGACTCCCTGTATGACCTGATCTAGCACATACAAGCTCAGTTGAAGGAGAAGGAGATCGTTGTGCTGGTATCATTGGACATAGAGGGAGCCTTCGATAACGCCTGGTGGCCTGCTATACGGTGCAGACTGGCGGAAACTCGCTGCCGCGTCGGCCTGCGGCGCCTTGTTGACAGCTATTTTAGCGATCGCAAGGTGGCCGTACGGTACGCGGGGGCGGAGTGCGCCAGAGAGACCACCAAGGGGTGCGTGCAGGGATCCGTGGGCGGCCCAACCTTCTGGACCCTCCTCCTCAATCCACTCCTGGAGGAGGTGGCCAAGAGCGGGACACACTGCCAGGCGTTTGCAGACGACGTCGTTCTGATCTTCTCGGGGCAAGAGACCGGGAACATCACGAGAAAGACAAATGCGGTACTCGCCGATATTCACGATTGGGGGGTCCGACACAAGCTTAGGTTTGCACCACACAAAACTAATGTGATGGTGCTAACCAATAAGCTGAAGTACGACAACCCAATATTGAGTATGGGTGGAGAGCCCCTCTGTCGAACTCGTGAGGTTCGGATACTAGGCCTCACAGTTGACGATAGGCTCACGTTCAACACGCGCGTGAAGAACGTGAGCAAAAAGGACCAAGGGCTCTATCGTCAACTGTGCAGACTCGCAAAAGTATCGTGGGGGTTGAACTCGGAGGTGATCAGAACGATGTATCTGGCGGTGTTGGAGCCGATAATTCTGTATGCAGCGAGTGCATGGGCGCCGGCGGCTAAGAAGGCTTCGACAACGAGGATTTTCTTCCCAGACGTCGTGTCAGCTTACCGGACCCTTCGCCGATTGGATCTCGACACGGTCTTGGTCCAGATGCTCACTGGGCACGGGGGATTCTCCGAGTACCTTCACAGGTTCAAGCTCAAGGAGAGTCCCGCGTGCCTTTGTGACCCAGCGGTGGACCAGAACGTGGTGCACATCCTCACCTCCTGTCCCTTGTATGGAAGGAGACGGATGGATTTGGAGGTGCAGCTGAACAGCTAGCTCACCGAGGAAGCCATTGTGATGCCTCCCTGATGCGTGAAGACGAAAGTCGCCAAAATTTCCTGGACTTCTGCAAAATTATAGTAGCTGATATCCTAAAAAGAAATAGTTAAGTAAATAAGTAAGTAAATTAGAAAGGATAAAACTAGAAGGAATGTAAATTAAAGATGGACAAGGAAATGAAATGTAATAAAGTTGTGAATATAAATAAATAAAAGTAAAGTTGTAAAATAAATAAAAAGGAAAAATAACAATAATGACGAAGCAGAAGAAGAAAAAGAAGGGAGAAAATATGATAAAGGGATGCTTGTTCCAGGAAACAACGGCGGCGGTCTTCATGAGCGGGAGGTATGGCAGAAGGAATTAGGATGGAGCATGATAGATTGAGAACAAAAATGCGAAAGATAAGTATAGAAAGCAAGATAAGAGAGAATGAAAGATGAGAATGTAGAGAAAAACAAGAAATGTTAAATTAAACTATTAGATGTTAAGTGATTTTGTAGGAATAGGCCCTGACCCACCATACGCAGGAGGAATGCTAAAAAAAAATAAAAGAAAAAAAAAAAACACTCTCAGGCAGGAGTGCACGGCAGGCGGCACTTTGCAGACATTAAGAACATCCATCGAAAAGTTTTTGTAAAGGTCACTAACGCACTATTTGCGCGTGCAGCTCGGCCCTCACGCATGATGTCGATTCCCTGATAACATGAAGGGTCGCTGTGTGCGGGTCGGTGCGAGTCGATGCGGGTCGGTGCGGGTCGGTGCGGGTCGGTGCGGGTCGGTGCGGGTCGGTGCGGGTCGGTGCGGGTCGGTGCGAGTCGATGCGGGTCGGTGCGGGTCGGTGCGAGTCGATGCGGGTCGGTGCGGGTCGGTGCGGGTCGGTGCGGGTCGGTGCGAGTCGATGCGGGTCGGTGCGGGTCGGTGCGGGTCGGTGCGGGTCGGTGCGAGTCGATGCGGGTCGGTGCGGGTCGATGCGGGTCGGTGCGGGTCGGTGCGAGTCGATGCGGGTCGGTGCGGGTCGGTGCGGGTCGGTGCGGGTCGGTGCGAGTCGGTGCGAGTCGATGCGAACCGGTGCGGGTCGGAGCCGGTGCAAATTCGTGTGAGCCGGTGCGGGTCGGAGCGGGTCGGTGCGGGTCCGTGCGGGTCGGTGCGGGTCAGCGCGGGTCGGTGCGCATCGTTTTAAAGTACTGCCGCGAGTGTGCCTGGGGCGCGCACTTAGTTTTGTTAATCTCGGAGGAGTGCCACAGGACGCGCGGCGAACATGAGGGCAGCACATCCAGCTCCTGCTGAGCTACATTTGCTAAGCTATGGAACTAAGCATATTATTAAGTTCCTCAACTAATAGAATACACTTTCATGTTTTCACTTTATTTAACATGTTTATTGAAATTTTGGTCCTCTACATTAATTTGACTTTTTTGTATAAAGAATTCGAGCAGCGCTCCGGCGTTGTCGGCTGGCGCTGGTGCAGACGCTGCTGCAGGCCGCGGTACAAATTAATAACGTTAGCATTCTATCAGCCCCCGCGCCTGCCTCTGCAGCACGCGACAGCGTTTCATTGCAGTGAACTGCAATATATAAAACAAATACCGCATGTAAGTGCGCGAACTGCAATGATAATTAACATCTGTTGCAATACCGCTCTGTATAGTTATGCTGTTAAGATTGGGAACTTCTAGGGGCGGTCTCGTCCAGCCGTGGGTTTCATTAGGCCGAGATGTAGAATGAATACAACTGGTAGGCAGGCGAGAAGCGCCCGCGCTCCGGCGGCTTGCGCCGTTATGTGATGCAGAGTGGAGCTGTGGAATGGATGACAGAGAGCAGTTGCAAAATCAACTTCCGTGATGTTTAAATCTGATCTTTTTAATCTCCTGTGCAAGAGAAGAATGGAGGAATGCAGTTGAAGGCGTTCACCCGCGGTGCGGACACGCCACTGCAGCACCAGCGGCCCCACCTCTGATATAGTTCTTTTCGTGCAAAGTATGGTTGTGTTATTTCATAAATAATTAAAGAAATCTATTTATAAGATTAATCTTTAAAAGACTATACGTTTGGTACAGTATAACAGCAAGTTTAAATCACATTCAACTATTCCGTACATGCAAATTTTTTTATTGTGAACTAAGCAAATCCCTTCCTTATCTCGACCTTGAACAATGCATGTGGATATATACACCCCCGCCCGCTTTGCTGACACCTAGCATCCCCGCGACTCCCTTTGGGGAAAGAATTTAGTAAAAGCCATTCTTAGCTGACCTCTAAACGCCAGAGGCAATGTCTTTATTAAACTTTGAGTGTTCACGTCTCATAGTTTCGGAGAGTCCGAAAGGATTTAATGTATCACCGGATATGTCCTACATTAATTCATCCCTCTTCATTTATTTTTGCTAATTAAATAATCCTTATTAACTTTTTATATATATAAAATAAAATGTTATTCAAAGAAACATTAAGAGAAGTGTTTTTTGTTCTCATACAAATCATCTCCTATACAAACGACACGCACACGATTATCCTGTAGATAGAATCTGTGTGACCAAGAACGCAGACCATTGAATATTGTTTATCTCCGCTTTCGAAGTAATTATGCACAACTTATGCAATTATTATGAAAAGTTCCGGTTGCTTCCGGTCCGCGTTCGCGTAAGTTCCGCGACGCGATTGAGTCGACTCTTTCACTTGTGCTTTGACGAGAGCTCTGCTGCCATAGGTTTAATTTCTCGAAAGATTCGAAATGACATGGATCTTGCCGTCGACATGTTACTAAACCAAGCTCCGATAAAGTGTTTAAATATGTACATAAAAACCACACAGCGTACGGTGTCACAGGCAGACAGGCAGACAGGCAGACGCGCAGCTCCCTGCGGATGCATGTCGGACGGTCAGTCGGACGGAGGACAAGTAACCTCCACTTAAGGTCACTTTGGCTGTAACATAAGTGTAAATGTGCCATTTAAGCTTAAACTACCTGAAGGAGGCGTAAATAAACAATTACTGTTCACGTTGGACTCGTGGAATATTTACTACTTTTTATCCTACGATCGCAGCGACGAGCAACACGCTCGCCTGATGGTACGCGGTGGTACTGTTATAACATATCATCCCCCAATTGAATAAATTAAACTGCTAACGTGTCAATCGTTGTTTACTTCACATCGGAACGTTTCCATGTAATTCGAGAACAATGACGACATCGTTCATGGATTGCATCCCTCCAACTGTTGAGCCCGACGATTCAATATATTTGAATGCATTTTAAAAGGCAGTGCGGAGTTAGACTTGGATGTGGACACAAGTTTTAATTGTTATGAATTACTAAATCTTAATAAATAATAATTTTTAAAAAGTCTTTCTCATCCCACCCCGTAATAGTACGCTTGCTTATAACAACCTGGCACTAGTTGGGATGATATACACTGCACCACATTGCACTCGTCGCTTTGATACATAACACGTCGAGTCTCGTCACTGCAGTTATTACACTAGCTACAGCGCCCTTCAAATCAGAACACAGTAATGTTTGCCCACTGCTGTCTGTCGGCTGTAATGGGCGCTACAGTGGTACCCAATTACACGAGCTCCGGCAACAGAGAACTACCACAAATAAAGAAAAACAGATTAAAAAAATAAAATTGCAGTCGCAGTCGCATTGGCGACCGCGTGCATGTTCATCGCGAATGCAGGGCGACCCATCTGGTGTAAGGAGCGGGAGAGGGCGGAGAGGAGGGCAGTTCTTTAAACAAGTTCTTGCAGGAAACGAGCTGACTCCAGTTCGAGCGCGCCTCCCGCCGCCGCCCCCGCCGCCGCCCGACGGAAGCCTGACGTTGTCCGCCGGGAAATCTGCGACGATGTGCGATCACAAAGTTTGCGTCGGCCCGCAGACAACTCGGATCTGGGCCCGGAGCCCGGGGATTAGTCTCATGTAGAACTTCTCGCAGGTCTCTATTCCATTGTTCTCTGAATATCGCATTTCATGAGGAAACCTGCTTCACACGCTGTTCACGCAAATTCACATATGCCATTATTTAATGTTACAGGCATTGTTATTATCCTACTATTTAAAATGTAAATACTTCAGATTACCGACATCCTTATTCAACGGGGTTATACGTGTACGCTTGTCCAGTCGGGTAGGCACAGGAATCCCCCGCGCGGAGCCGGGGCCGGACCCGGAGCCCTATGTGGCAGGAAGCGCTGCCGCTTCGATGTCAATGGTCAGAACGTTAACAACGTATAGTTTCAGAGTCGCGCGCCGCGCCCAATCAGATATTTCAGTTAAAGTAATTGCAGTCAGGATGCACTATTATGATATTGTCTAATATAAGTCAGTGGTGTTATATTAATACCATCAGAATACAGTGAGTGCAGTATCGTGTAAATAATCAGAAGCTGTATTTGTAACTCGAACTTTAAAATTAAACATTATAATTATCCTGTGACACATGTCAGTATTTATTTTGGAGAAAATCAACTCTGTGAACTATATTGAAGTAAATAATCAGATAAGTTCAGATAATTCAGGAAGTTCTGTATAACTTCCTACACCGTTGGTGGCCCATGTCAGAATATTTAAATCGTTCCCCTCCGCCATTAACCAGTGTGCTCATCTTATGTAATTCACTACAGTTAGATTTGCTCCCATACGCGAAGCGGCGCCGTCCCCGCGCGGGCAGTGCAGGCGGCGGGGCGCTAACCGCCGGCTTCCGACCCCCGGGGCGGGCCACTTCCGCCGCAGGACGTGGATAACAAGTTCACGGCAGCTTTTCCACACCATACTGTACTCATTGTGCACAATTCAATTACTTCACTGCTACTTTTGAATTGTATCTTTTAACCGACAAAAGCAAGTGGAGCTGTGCGGCGCCGGTCGCCCTGCGTTGGCCTGTGTAGCGGTGTCGGTAAGGGTGCGACCCCGCCGGATGCTGTAAACATATATGTAATATTATATTCTTAAGTTGAAATATGAAAATGAGAAAATTTGCCGCAATCGCTTCCTATTGCTGGCTGCTAAAGCGTTTTCATTCCGAGTGAAGCAGCGCGCGGCCCTCGCTCGCTGTCGGCACTTCCGTTTCCCACAACAGGGCGCCCGGCGGGAGGAAAACTTCCCTACGTCGACAACTTCCCGCAGGAACCGAAAACCTCCGCCATGCGCCGCCATAAATGAAACTAATTTTAAACTTTTGATCTTTGTCTTTCCTCGTTCGTGCGTAATTGTAATTTTATAGTCAGTGTTAGAACTCTGAATGTTAGGTGTTGTCCGCCGTCGAGTGAGAGGTTGCCCTGTGCGCAGCTAAGGCACCCCAGGAAGCACACGCACCACCACACTACGCATCACATTGCCCTTCGACCCGAGCTGGAGTTCGCAGATGCGGCGCGACGCTCAGCGACAGGGAACGCGTGCCCGTCTGCCCGAGAGCACGCGGCGGGTGGCGGGCGGCGGGCGGCGTGTCGCCGGTCCTCACTTGTGATACAAAATTTTAAGCTCGACGCTGCTTAAGTAACTTTTACTTAAGTATCACTTTTAACAACGACGGGGAGCGTACTTTGACATCTACTTGGGTAAGTTCGCGGACGTGGATATATTATAACAATATCAGAATCTGATTCGCTCGCATCTTCTCGACGGTGGCGGTGCTGACCGCGGCTCGAGGTTGAAAATCAAGTCATTTTTTATTAGAATATCTTTTTTCCTTGATAGCAAGTACGAGCTTCCGATTTACTCGTAACAATATACAATAATTGTTTCCGTTTCAAAAAATCTAAGTGTAACAATAGAGTCGATCCGTGCGGCCGCAGCCGCAGCTTCCGCTGCTGCTGATGCCTTGTGTAACAATTAACTCCAACCGAACGTATCCTTAACTTGATAAACAAATAGGCAAGTTTGTGATCTGCTTACTTAGTTTACTTAAGGCCATGTGTAACTGTAAATACTAACTTGAGGACTTCGCCGCCTCGAGAGTAATACGGTGAAGGAGTTCCGTTTGTCAAAAAGCGCAAAGTTTGTGTGTACATTTCAATACGTTACCGTAGGCAACACAAGTTAACCGACAGCGCTCCAATTGGATTTATGTCGAACATACCTATGTATGTGTGTATTACATATATAATTTTATCTGAACCTTCAACAGCATCACCGTCAACGTTCTGTGTGATAATAGCAGTAATTAATAACCGAACTGAAAACATTTTACTTAAATAATGCTTTTTTGCCAACCAAATTGCCTTTGGTTCCTGTACGATTCAGCGAGACATCACACGTGTCAACAGGCGATTCATTCGCGGTACAGTCAAGTCGTGAAGCGATCTCGTCGAGATCTCATTCGTTTGTATTTGTGTTTACTTGAGCCCCGTAGTTATGACTCCGCGTAGAACACTTCACAATTTACATCTACAGAAACATTAAAAACTAAATCGCAGGTATTCAGGAAGAACAGAAACGTTTTTTTTAACGGGCTAACACTCGACTTCCGCATTACGTGGCGATTCTGGTACCGAGATGTTGCTCGCCGGAGCGCAGCGGCGCTGCTATGGCGGTACATTTAAAGTACGAGGCGAAATATTCAACCAAGCGAGTTCTAACAAACTCAGGTACCTCTCACACTCCACATTAAGTTGCTGCGGAAATGAAGAAAAGCCCCCGCTTCCACCGTGGTGGACCCGAAAATTAACTTTCACTTTGTGAAGTGCAACGTGATTCTCGTGTCAGTTCCTGTAGGGAAGTTACGGGTGGATGCGGGCGGAAATAATCTAATTCGGATGCTCATTAAACTAGATTCGGTATATGGGCATGGACAACACATCCGGTACATGGGCAAGAAGGGAATGTAATCCAAATTACACGGATATTCTACTACGTGTTATAGTTATTGGAAGGTTTTCTTTAGTATCAAAAATGAAACGTTTTACTGTAAACAATATGTAATTTAAGGTTTTATGATCCCGCGTCGGAACTCGGGGCTGTCCCAGGAACTGGTCACAAATTAGGTGCAATAAAACAGGAGTCCACACTAGCCGACACGGGGAAGTAAACGCCGTCACCGAGTACTGCGCGTCCACCGCGCAGTTTGCTTACGGAGCTCGACACGTGTCGGCTCGTGCCGCATCGTGCCAGATCGTGCCGCATCGTGCCGCAGGCTGTGGTAGGCGAGCAGTATTCAATAAGAAACTAACTTTATAGATTGACAAAATTCAACTAATGAAGTTCTCAGCAACCCTGTGTACCCTTACAATGAAGTTTAACAAGTTAGGTTAGTTAGAGGGAGTGGAGCTGGGGCGGCGGCGCGGCTCGTCCCGCGGCTGGCGTGGCCAGGGTCAGGCTAAACACTCGATTTGAATGAAACGAGCATCCGACGGCGACTCGTTTAGGGAAAATAAATAACATGACTGAACTTCACATGCGATCAGTAATTTCATTAGGAATAATATTTTTACTAAAACCTGAAGTAGTTGCAACGGCGTTTGAGTGCGCGTCCTCTGATGAGATGCTGCACTGGCACTACCCGGTGTGTATGTCTTCCTGCAGTTGCAATTGCAAAATAAAGGTTGCAAGAGCAGTGCTTCTATTATATTTACAACACGCAGTACCGTGCAGCGGTATCCAGTGTGCGAGCATTAGCAAGTCCTATCTGATGACCAATGCATTCGGAAGAGTTGCGCTGTGTATGCAGTAAAGTGTCTGAAGCATTGCGCCAGACCGGGAGTCTCATGATCGCCCTGAATGCGTTGTTGTACTGGATACGTACAGTATCCCAACAAAGAAACCACTTCACATGGCACCTTGCTATCACCAATTAATTTACGCTATAAACGATCGGATAACACAAGGCTGAAGGATTTAGGTAAGTCCAATCGGAGTCCAATCCAGGCGATTAGAAAAGAATCCCTGCGAGCCACTGCACTCAAACAGCGCAAGTCCGTGTTTTTTGGAATACACTACAGGAAGCCTTTGTCCAGCAGTGGGCGTCCATAATGAGCAAATGATCACATGTCGTTGCATGCGATATGAAATGTCCATAACATATATTTTTATGACACAAGCGCAAGGTTTCTTATTATTTATTGCCGAACCCCAAGCCTGGCCCTAACCAGGCCTTCACCTAGGAGCTTCAGAAATGTTTGACATTCATTGCTTCATGTATTCTCTGACGTCTTGTCAGTCAAATATAAATTTACCTCAACTCTCCAGCTTCGAGGACCGAAACACTGAAGACTGTAAATATATTTCATCTTTCAATGAATAAATTAGTATTGAAACAGTTAGCGTTAGGCTTACGTGGCAGTGGAATGGCAGTGGCATGGCAGTGGGCAGGGAAGTGGGCAGGGCAGTGGCATGGCAGTGGACAGGGCATGCCGCCCGAAGCACTGATTGTCGATGGGGCAGTAATATTCTCAAATGGCGGCTGCTTACCAGTAGACGTGGTATTGGCAGGCCACAAAATAGCTACTGATCAAAGCGGAGATCTTTGAGGGAGGCCTATGTGAAGCAGTGAATGTCTATCCGCTGATGATGATGATGATGATGAAACAGTTAAGGGTCCATTAGAAATGACTTGTTTCGCGCACTGTACACCGCGCCGTATGCAGCGCCTCGTGAATTTGTTATGACCCCTGCACCGTGCACACGTGGGTACATGCATGCACGTGTACATACACTGGGGACACACTGACCCATGAAATTATGTTTCAGCAATAAACATATATATACACTTGTACGTAGGCAACATGTGGCGCGGTTGTACGGCGGGGTGACCACTACACGTACAAGGGGATGAACCGGTTTTAGAGTGGTGTTTTTTTTTTTGGAGAGTGCATAGTGTGTGCACAGGCCCCGAGCAGGAGCATTTTATAATTAAAGACACGTTCCCGCGCGCTCGGGTCGCGCCGCACTCCTCTGGTTGCCGTCAGAACACTCAGGATTGTGAAGTTGTTTTATCCATGTACAGGATAGGAACAGCGTCATAAAAATCTTAAACACGAGAAGATGCAAGTGTACCACATTACCGTTAACGATGCCTGTGTGTTGTGGTGAAAGTGGAAGGCAGTTAAAACGTTGGTGCGAGCTGACAGGCGGGAAGAAGCAAGTGATGAAAACTATTTAAAGCGAACATCAGCTGTGCTGTTGCGTTGGCAGTTCAGGAGTGGCTGCAAAGTTTTTCAATTAGCGGGAAAGTTTGCGCGAAGCAGCTCCTAGCTCCGGGCCCCGAGGCGGCTGCGGGGGTGAGCTGATGAAGAACAGTTGATCAGATTAAACAATTAAATGAAAATAGATGCTGTAACATGATCAGCGCAGACACCGCCGTGGTTAGGGAGGTCTGAGCAAGTAGGTTTTACACAAGTTTTATTGAAAACGAAAGCGGGCAATCACGCGGCATTTCGCTCTAACCCGGCGCGGGCGCACCGCGTCGCAGCGATCCGCTGCTGCGCTTCTGTAAGTCCAATTGGATCGGGTACTAATGGAAACCGGTAGCAGGCGCGTTTTCGTTTCGGCGCAGAGAATAATCATGTTTACTTTTCCCGTGGTGCGGTGGCGCGGCGGCGCGGGGCGCTGCGGCGCGGGGGCGCGGGGGCGCGGCGGCGCGGTGGCGCGGTGGCGCGGTGGCGCGGGGGCGCGGGGGCGCGCAGGTTTAATGCGCGAGTATAAATCACCAGGAGATATTACCTTATACAAATATTAAGAATAACAAATTCCACATGTCGCAAGAAAGGGATAAATAAGAAATATTTGATCGCGTCTTTTGTAAGGATCCCGAACCGTCGTCAGCGGTGCGGGTTTGCGCGGGGTGGCGCGGGGTTGCGCGGGATGGCGAGGCTGCTGGAGGAGCTGTCGTGTAGCCGTGCACACCGCACCCATCCCCCACCCGCGTCTCGCGCTGCGGTACCGATGGCGACCATCAGACAGTGGTTGTTGGAATGCGTGTGCAGCGGTTGCTGCACATGAAACATTGCTGGGGCGCCGCTGGCCGGTGGTGCGCTGCGGTCCCAGACGTGTGCTCAGCGGAAGAAAAGAAATCTATGTAAAACATAAATCGCTTCACTTCATCGCAGAGAGAAGTCTTGCTTTGATACTTTGATTACTTTCCTTTTTTCAACATCATGATCAACCCCTGCCAGTGGTTGTTTTTGTTATTAATATAATATTTTTTTTGACACGTTATTTCAAACAGCGAGGGTGCCCCGGGGATGTTCACGCAAAGTCCTTCTAGGTCCCTCCGCACAGTGCGCGCAGTCCACGCGCGGTCCTCCGCCGCCCTGCGCGCCGACGCGCGAGCTGGCGCGGTCACGCCGCAGTCGGGGATCGGCGACGTGCTCCGTTTCCGTCTGCCCTGCTCATAACCATAATTTTCTTTAAGTTATGGGTGCTTTGCAAATGACATGGTTTCTGATTATCTTTACAAAGTGAAGTTGTCTGCCTGCTAGAACGTGATATAGTATATAAAAATGATTTCTTTAAAATAATATAATTTGTTATAAAACTCAGCCATAACACTCTCGCCGGAGTATCATGTGGCAGACAGGCAGACAGGATGGCAAGCAGACAGGCAGACAGGCAGACACTCGGCCAGTCGTGAGCAATTCATTGATCCCATCAAATTTGTGTCAAGGACTAGATTATTATTAACGCTCGAGGTGCGTGCGGCGCTGTGAAGCCAATGTGAAGAAAATCATTTAGCACTCGGCTGCGACGAAGCGCGGGGCCCCCACGCGCACCGGCCCCGCGCCGGCCCAGCAACGGCTCCGCGCCGGCTCCGTAGCGGCCCCGCATCGGCACCGCACCGGCCTCGCACCGGCCCCGCACCGGCCCCGCACCGGCCCCGCACGCACACATACGTACGACAACGCACGCACACGCACGTACACGCACACGCACACGCACAGGCACGTACACGCACACGCATGGCGCAACTCGTTGCAACCGAACGCGAGTGCTGTGCACGTGCAGTACGGCAGCGGCACGCATTCGAAAGAGAGCGCGCGATCTTTCGGGTGGGCCCCACGCGTGGACAGCTCGCCGCACTGCAGTTGGAGCGTTTAAACTGATTAGATGGGCGGCCTGTGTTCACTGCACAAGAGCGCTCCCTCTCAACACGATGCTGGAGGCCGTGAGTGGGGAGGAGACAGTGGAAGAGAGGGAGGTCGAGGGTAGGTAATTTATTTATTTATTTATTAGATTTCCCATGGCAAGTTACAGTTTGTATAGTGCACAACATACAGGCGTGTGGTAAATATCCAACTGTTCTTACAATTGTACGTAACCAACCACATCGTGCATTACAATTTGTAATAAAAATAATATTTAAAAATTAGGAGTTTATAACTTGTATTCTTTAATTCTATATATAATTGGACAAAATAAATGTAAAACTAATAATCACTTTAAAATAGTAAACATAAAAATAAAATTAAATTCAACATGGATTGACGTCATAAGAATAAATTATATTATATTAGCATTTCTACAACAAAAACAAAAAAAATAACGAAAAGTTCGTGTCAAGTTTTAACAATGTCTTAAATTTTGCAAGACCGTCGCAGTGCACATCTGTTTCCGGCACTTTTTTGTTTGTTCGTTATAGAGGCGAGATATGCGGACCACCGACTACCGACTACCGACTACTCACTACCGACTACTCACTACTGACTACCGGTGAATCGCGGCCCACATTTGTTTTTAAGTGGACTGCACGGGTGTCGCGCAGCTCCAACGGGTACATCATACCGAAGCTCTTCTAACAAATAAGGACAATCAATATCACCATTTATAAGTTTATAAAAAAACATTAAGTCAGATTGAGTTCGTCGGGGAGATAGCTGCTGGAGTCTAAAGTGGTCAGTTCGTCGCCGTACGTTTTCACAGATTGCGGAGTAGGGTAACGATATGTCGGAGTACGAACTAGTTTTTTTGTATCCTTTCCATTCTGTCTGTATGCACTTTGGAACTCTCAGGTATTCAAATTCAATTCTATCCACTGAATTTTTGTACTTTTTTACTCTTTGGTGGTATTTGTTATAATAAATATATTAAGTGGCGTGTGAACCCTTACGGTATGTGGTCATGAGAACAAAGTTCTTTATTGTTTTATTTAAAATGTCGTAGAAGTTTGCTGTTATTGCGTCTATGTTCTGGCAAATGTTTAGTTCGTCGATCCATGATACTGCCCTCAAATAGTTCTTGATTTTCAAGTAATCACCTTTGAAAAAGTTAGTTCTTTGCGGAAGGGTTGGTTTTTTTAAATGCTGCTTCGCCTATTAGGCTTACTTTCAAAGCTGGATGGATTTTATCCAAATTTCTGACTGTTTTTACGTTTTGTTAAGATTCTAAAGATTCCTTGATGCTATGAACTAAATCGAGTGTTCTATTTTGTGAGTTTTTGACGCAGTTGAATTGTTTCAAATTTTATAACGTTAAGAAGTCCACCAAATTGCTTAATAGTTCATGATTTCCGTATCCAAATGGAGTTGCATATTTTGTCGTTTCGGCATTAATACTTAAATTCCATTCGATCCAGTGCAGGATTCTATAACTAGGCTAGATTTATCTAAAAAGATTTTTAAATTGTGCTTTGACACTGGGGATGACAAGTACACCGCGCAAATTCTTAAATAGGAGAATTTTTTTGTTTGATGAATACGTATGGTAATAGAAACCCAAAGATCCTCGCAACCTTAATTCTACATGAGGTAAAATTACTTGAGACTGCTATAAGCACATTTCCTCCTGTAGTAGCAGTAGACACAGAAGACGTCTCGCGATCTCGTCTGTACACTACAAAATTATCTCCAAAAATTTCTGAGTCGTAAAATCCACTGTTAAGCCAAGTTTCAGTAAAAACATAAACATCAAAATAGCTATTTAATGTTTGTTGACGTACAATTTCTGCCTGACAATTTAATCCACGTACATTTTGATAATATATTCTAATTTGATCAGTCAACATAATAATAAAGTAAGGTACAAAATTAAATCTAAAAGGTATAATCGATGTCTATTAATAATATTAACAATAAATTTAAAATTAAAAAAAAAGTAAATAAGTTATTATTTTAGTTTAGCCAGGTCTTTAATGCTTCTACTGTTCTTGTATTCTGATGTTACAGATTCACGTACAAAAATCTTTCCTGCCCGAAGCCAGACAAATTTGTAGCCGAGTTCCTTGCCCTGTGTCCAGCACGAACACTGGTGTTTTAGCACCGCTGATACCAAGTTCAGACGTATTGAGCTTGTCGTTGATACTCCTTGCTCTCTTATTAAACTTTAGCGTGGCAGCCAAAAATTCGTCACGTATTCTCGGCCAACTCAATTTACCAACTACAGACCTAGGAGGCTGGCTGTCTCGATTAATTTTGGAGACTCTCGTACAATGGGGAATGTCAGACTCGTTCAGCTTGTAGTTGGCGATGGAAGCAACTTGTTTTGCGATTGATATTAGGTTTTCAGACTTGTTTACCGGGCTGTTTTGAATTTAAACATTAGTTGCTCTCGAATAATGTTCCATGTTTTTTCTATATATCCCAACCTGTTTGGGCAAGTTTAGTAATTAATAGATAGATGCCGCTGCAGATTCGTATTAATATTCGCGTTCAAAGTAATATTTACAATTTTGACGAATTTTAATTTAACTTTGTCACTACTTGTAACTGTTTAAATGTTAACGATCTTGTACCACAAATTTCTGCACTCATTTCACTTCTCCTTATTATATTACTTGTTTTAGTCGACTACGGTTAATGTAGCACTGATTCATGAAGTTACATTACACAAGCAGTGTTATTACTTATGATACAACCAAGTTCACAATTTCACACTTCATGTTAGAATTATCTAAGATGCAGTTTTATTCGCTGTTGTTAACACTTTCACATAGCAATCACAGTTAAACAAATTATAATTACAAGTGTATTTGTTATTTATTATATTTATATATATTAAACATTAAATTACTCGGAGCGGTGCTATTTATTTAATTAGTCTGCTGTGACGCCTTTAAATATGTATCATTAAGGTGATTGTGTTTCTGCACTATAACTGACACAACACGCTCAGCAGCAGAAGCGTATTAACAGGCGGTGGGTTTCAGTTCCGGGCAGGGCAGAGTACGGGCGGCTCTCCCCGAGTGATACTTACGCGCGAAAATATTGTATCGGTAAGTGAGGGCCGGCGGCGCGTCCCCACGGCCCCGCGCCCCCACTCATCCGCGCACTCGTGCACCCGCACCCGGTGGGGTAGCTCCCGGGGCTAATGGGGGATAAGTGCCGGGCGAGCAAACCTCGAGTGCAATTTGCTGGGTTCCCGACATAATGTAACATTTCTTAGATCAAAGGACCTCCCCGTGGATGTCGCCTCAGCTCGCGGCCACACCCGCGACCTGCTGCGGCACGTCCAGACACTACAGGGGTGTGCAGGTTTTACGCAAGCGGTGTGAAGGCTCCACGTTTGATGTTATCAGTACACAAATAAGTGCGCGGCGCCTGCGTCGGGGCAGGCTGACAGCGAGCTGCTAAAGTGCAGCGAGCTCGAGAGTGCATCCGTAGCGTTGTTGGTTGGAATCTGCTGAACATTTTCACCGCCTCACTGTTCGCTAGCGGCCTGGCCGAGATGTTCTGAGGTTCAGGTCAAGAAATCTGTTCAAGTGAATGAAGTTTACCAGTGCTACGTCATTTCCTAGTGTTCGTTCGGTTTATTGCATAAGAATTTACTTAAGCCGTGGTGTTTATTCTAATTTTATTGCAGTTTCTACAATCAAGAGTATTGTTCTGGGGCGAGTGATAACGTTACGTGTAAACACGTTTACAGCGCACGTGGCCCACGCGCACCACATCGCCCAATGATCAGTTTTGTCACACGCATATAGAAATTATTTATAATATTTAACAAAAAGAACGCAACTAAACTGATATATTACCTGGCACGCCGCAGCACACCGCAGCACGCAGCACACCGCAGCACGCCGCAGCACGCGCTGAACGTGTTACGCCCGTTTCCGGGCCCGGGTTAGGCGCGCGGGCCGTGCACCACGTAATACTGTTTCCGCTGCAGGAAATGTTTCCTGTGAAAAGGTAGCGGTCGCGATGCGAGTCGCGTCGCCGCCGATCAGTGCAACACTACGGCACTTGCATTGTCCGAAGGTACTGGAACAAACATTCCCGTACTGAACCTGTCGTCTAGGCCGCACTGTACCCTATACTACTTCTGGATGGAGGCGCTGCAGCAAGTCACGATTTTAACAAACAACTATATTGTCATAACATTCGGTAAACTGGATCACGGCGTGGGCAGGCGGAGCGCGCCGGCGCAGCGCCGGAACAAATGTCTAAACTATTTTTATGTCCGGTGCGTTGAAGTTGCAACCAAGTTACAAGCAAACCATTGAGGACTTCGTTTTTTCCATCCGTTAATAGAAATTACCAGGGTAACGAAACTCTACATGTTATGTATCAGGCGACGATTGCAATGTGGTGCAGTGTATAACTAGCGCCACATTGTTATGGGCGGGCGTATCACTTACCACCAGGTGAACGGTCCGCTCGTCTCATCGCTTAATGGTATAAAAAAATGTACGAGATGCAGCAGTCACTCCGAGCTCGGAGGTCACGAGCCGTAATAAATTTAAATAGACTTATGTCATTTCTGGAACTGGCTCGTACAGTAGCAGGTGGCGCTATCGTGCTGGGCCTGACTAGTTCCACTGTTACAAAGCGTGCTCAAAGCGTGCTCCCTGAAACCGCAGTCAGAGTGTAAGGGTGGCCACGCGCCGGGCGGTTTCGAATAAAGCTGCTGCACCGCGCGGAAAGTCAATGGTATAAAAACGTCCCGTGCAAGTGCAGCGAGGGCTCCGGCGGAGGTTGTTTGGGTGGCTCGTGAGAGCGAGGTGGACGTGAATTAGATCTCATTAGCACTTGCACATAATTAGCAAGCGATCAAGTATATAAATTACGTAATGAGGCTTAATTCGTCGAGGTGGATATGTTGCCTTAATATATAATCTGCAGTAATAAAGAATCTGGAGTCACTGATAGTAAATGTGGAGTAGAGCGTCCCGGTGCTGCTGTTCAAGGACACAAGTGCGGTTGCAGCTAACTTCTACGAGCCGGACGGGTCCCACCGTTGAACGTCTCAAAGGATTGGGCAAAGTTTTACAAAGGAAAGTTATTAATATGTGTTGATGTCGCACTGCAGGTCGCGGGCGTGGAGCCGCGAGGGTCCGGGCTGCGGGGAGCGCGCGCCGCTTAATTCGAATACATGGAAGATCGAACAACACTATTCCACGAGTACGTAAACAGTTTGGTGAATTGTAACTAATTTTTTTTTCTTATTTTACAATTATACCCTTGCCTCCCGCGTCCCCTGCCGCCCCCGGCGACCAGCCCACCAGCCCACCAGCCCACCAGCCCACCAGCCCACCAGCCCACCAGCCCACCAGCCCACCAGCCCACCAGCCCACCAGCCCACCAGCCCACCAGCCCACCAGCCCACCAGCCCACCAGCCCACCAGCCCACCAGCCCACCAGCCCACCAGCCCACCAGCCCACCAGCCCACCAGCCCACCAGCCCACCAGCCCACCAGCCCACCAGCCCACCAGCCCACCAGCCCACCAGCCCACCAGCCCACCAGCCCACCAGCCCACCAGCCCACCAGCCCACCAGCCCACCAGCCCACCAGCCCACCAGCCCACCAGCCCACCAGCCCACCAGCCCACCAGCCCACCAGCCCACCAGCCCACCAGCCCACCAGCCCACCAGCCCACCAGTCCACCTGCCCACCAGCCCACCAGCCCACCAGTCCGCCTGCCCACCAGCCCACCAGTCCGCCTGCCCACCAGCCCACCAGTCCGCCAGTCCGCCAGTCCACCTGCCCACCAGCCCACCAGCCCGCCTGCCTACCAGCCGCGTCTTGGCGCCGCTGGCCGCAATATTACTTACTCTACACTCAACATCCGTCCGCGCGTTATTGCGATAGAATCAACTTGTTGTTTACTTGTTGCAGCTCAAGCAAACCTGTCCACCACTTGCTGCACCTGAAATTGGTTGACGTGACACCTGCTTACAACGTGAGGACTTGCCACTGATTTGCAAGTCGATAACCATGCTAGGCAGCTCCTCAAGTAGCTACTACCACATATAAGTACAGTGAGCAAATACTGCTGTAGCTGGCAGGAGCAACGCCACCTGACCACATCGTACGAGTCTGAGAGGGAAGCACACACGAGACGCACCTGCGCAGGGACCAGCACGCTGCGCCCGCCGCGTGAGTAATTGCGTTCGTTGACTCTACTGCCTGCTGCAGACATTGGACATTACCATGTACAAAAATGAAAACCAGACTCTTTTCCGGTTACAATTAATCTGGCATTTCTAGCAGCTAGTGTTGTGGATATCAGATAATACCTATTTATCTAGTACTCAAATCTTTGATGATCTATATTTTTAGAGTTTATTATTAGCGCGTTGGTTGCTAATGCTGTTTGTGTGGAAGCGTGTACTCGGGGAGGGAGGACCCTCCCTTCGGTGAGGGTGATGTGCTAGCTCGCGCTGCATCAGGAGATTACCCGTCATAATTAGATTCCCGGTCGGCCTCGTTACCCGGATAATCGAATCTTTTTCTCCACCGATACGCTTTTTACGGAACCTGTACGGCAATTAATACAGATAAGTTTTTTTTATATAATTAAGTGACGAGACGAGCAGGACGTTCACCTAATGTTAAGTGATATTTCTGCCCATAACAACGTTGCACTAGTTAGGACGATATATACTGCACCATATACTACTATAACACATTACAAAAGACCTATGTCCAGCAATAGACGTCCACCGGTTCAAATGATGAGGTGGAGAGGTTAAGAGAACATCATAATCAAGTGTTCACAGATGCTGTGGTGCAAGTCTGCCGTTTTGTCTACTTGTAACAAATACGTGATGATCAGAATGTTAATTTACAAAGACATACCGTCGGAACGTGTAAACGTAAACTACCCCTAGTACAGTGGTCGTCGATGTAAATAAAAAAGAATATACTTTGCGTATAAATATATAAATAACAAGATATTCCACCAATTGTCATAGTCATACGACGACGTCCGGTGTTTATGCGGTGGTTGTGTTTCCGGCGGTACGGTTGCGCGACAAGCAGCGTCTATTAGTCAGGCGGTGCCGGGGTGCCAGAGAGCCTGAGTGCGGCGCGCGGGTGTGTCGAGGTGCCGGGGTGCCAAGGTGCCGGAGTGCGGCGCGTGCGTGTGCCAGGATGAGGCGCGCGGGTGTATCGGTGTGGGGCGCGCGGGTGTGCCGGGGTGCGGCGCGCGGGTATGCCTGAGTGCGGCGCGCGGGTGTTCGGGGTGCCGGGGTGCCAAGGTGCCGGAGTGCGGCGCGTGCGTGTGCCAGGATGAGGCGCGCGGGTGTATCGGTGTGGGGCGCGCGGGTGTGCCGGGGTGCGGCGCGCGGGTATGCCTGAGTGCGGCGCGCAGGTACGATTAGATTCTCGAGTGGCGGGCGCGTAGGTAGACGCCGTGCTGATGGGCCCTCACAAGGCAGACCACCTGGCGAAGGTCGCGGACGCGAGACTGATCGACGTGGACATGTTTGGGGAAAGCCTGTGTGTCGTGTGTACATCTACTGGTCGGATAATGAGCATGTTTGTTGTAAAACACAAGCTCGCTGTTTTAATCACTCCTCAAGAAAAAATTATTAAAGTATTTATTTTTATTACAAAGTATGGCCGTAAGTTCCCCTGCAGCCTTCTTCAGCTGGCACATGACACATCAACAGCGGCCTCACAGATATAAAAATGGGAAACAGTTTTTTTCTCCGTCTATCGGTACAAAGGAGTAATGTCCTGCAGCGAAATGTCCTGGCATTAGTCTGGAGCGAGCGGCAATAAATGTCCCCCGGAATGTATACGGGCAATCCGTTACAGTTTGCACAGGGTGTCCCATTTCCGTTCAGCGGGGCAGCACTACGGCGCAATGTGCGCGCGCACTTGAGTATGTATGTGTACGTGCGGTGCGTGTGTGCAGGTTCTATTATGTTTGTTATTAAGTAGCTCGGAAGTCGGGGGTCGGGCTCACCCTGTGTACAGCACAATTAGACAGCCCCTACTTCGCTCTCTTCAGATTAGAGTGGCGTATGATGGATTCAACTAAGCCCCGGATATAGCCCCGTAGTCAACCAAGAAAAAGAACCAAGGAGAAGACAAGTGACGAACCACCAGGAAGATGAAAAATTATTGTGTGTTTCCGTAACAATTTCAAATATTTCACTATTCGCAGAGGCAGATGGCGACGAGCGGCCACTCCTCACATTGGGGAATAGGAACATCAACAAAGAGCTATCTCTGCTCGTGTCGGTCGAAGGCGGCAATCAAGTGGTTACCGCTGATTGTTGCTTATCAATTAACTTTGAATTTTTGAGTTCTCTCAATAAGCAACGTCAATACCCCCACGGGGCTTTCGTTGTTTCGGGCGTGTAAATAAATAACGCGCGCAGTACCATACATTACAGTACAGTACCGTACATTACAGTACAGTACATTACAGTACAGTATCGTACATTACAGTACAGTACCGTACATTACAGTACAGTACATTACAGTACAGTATCGTACATTACAGTACAGTATCGTACATTACAGTACAGTACCGTACATTACAGTACAGTACATTACAGTACAGTACCGTACATTACAGTACAGTACCGTACATTACAGTACAGTACAGTACCGTACATTACAGTACAGTACAGTACCGTACATTACAGTACAGTACAGTACCGTACATTACAGTACAGTACCGTACATTACAGTACAGTACAGTACCGTACATTACAGTACAGTACAGTACCGTACATTACAGTACAGTACCGTACATTACAGTACAGTACCGTACATTACAGTACAGTACCGTACATTACAGTACAGTACATTACAGTACAGTACCGTACATTACAGTACAGTACATTACAGTACAGTACATTACAGTACAGTACCGTACATTACAGTACAGTACCGTACATAACAGTACCGTACATTACAGTACAGTACCGTACATTACAGTACAGTACCGTACATTACAGTACAGTACCGTACATTACAGTACAGTACCGTACATTACAGTACAGTACCGTACATTACAGTACAGTACCGTACAGTACCGTACATTACAGTACCGTACATTACAGTACAGTACACATGTATTCTCTTAAAATTCACTTTACCATGATAAAAGAAATGAAACATTAGCATGTCCAGTTATATCCGCTGTCGTAGGAATCCGAGTTCTATTTTATGACACCCATCTCTGCAGTTAATAGGTCTTTATGAAAACGCGCCACGAGCCCGCGCCTGCGCATTGAATGATTGAACAAATTAATCAATTAAGCATTACATTTGTTAACAATATCGGCATCAGATTCGGTTGTTTAGTTTTCGAGTGTTAGGCGAGAGGAGGACGACGGAATAACACAGAACGTCTGTCCACAGCGGCGTCGCGACGGTGCTCTTGTGGCGCTGGATACACTCCACGCCCCAACCGGCAACAAAGCGCCGGAAGCCGCCGACGCCGGGGCCTATGGCGGGGTTACCGCCGCTCTCGCGCAGTGCTCACAGGTTGGAAGTAATCTGTCGGATAGACCGATCCTCCCGTGCAGACGCGGCGCGCGCACTCCACGAATGGGAATATCTCGATAAATGCCCTGGTGGTCTCTGATGATGTACTACGGATGTATCTACTGTTACGTAAAAATGGTGTTTGTTCGTTTTACTGTTCACGCTTTGTTTATGTTTTTTTAAATTATAAATATACTTCCCACGTATCAGCTCCCCTAACCGCTAGCTGCTGCCCGCTGCCCACGCCTCGCCCCACGGCTGCACATGGGGAAGGAACAGATAACTCTTTCCGAAACAATAAATGTATTCATCTTTTTGAAATACAAGTGAAATAAATAACATTATTTTCCTGTTAATACAAAAAGCTTTAACAGAAATTGAGAATGCACAACGCAAAGTGCAAAGTCGTTCTTCCTCTTTTCCTTCGTCACTCTTGGAGTTGCTATTTTTGGCGCGGCTGATCAACAAACTGGACTCCGCAAATTTATAGCGCTACTTAAAGAATTACAGCCGCTCGTACAAAAAAAGATTGTACGCCGTCGATTGCGAGCTTCCGGTTTGTCGTCGGTTAAACAGTTCGGCGGCGCGGCGAGCAGCAGGCCGGGGCCCGTATACCGTTAACGGTGATTGAAGCAGTTGGCACAGAGCTCGTTCGCTGCTTAACGCGTCCCCTCAGCTGCACCGCCCGCTCGTCAACGCGGCGCGGATTTATAGGACCTTCACAAAATTTACAGTGAGAGGGTGACCCTGACGTCCCCGCTCCCGTCCTACGTTGTAATATTTTGATCCACCGCGGTGATGCCGAGAGGAGTTTTCACCAGCCTGTGGCTCAGAGCACGTTAAGCGAGGTGTCACTCCATACCCAGGGCGAGTGGGAGGGAGGTTTTGACGTCCTCCCTTTCGTTCGCTTAATGGAATGAATCCTTAGTCTACTACTCATTGTGTAGTCTTATTTAAAGGGGTCAATATGGACTTGCAGTGAATTACCACTTATCACCTTGTCAAACACCTTAAACAAAGACTTCAATCTAATCGATCAACTGTTCCAGGAGTCGTTCGCACTGACAGATTTGACCCTTTCCGGCTCGTGTGGTGCTATTACCAAGGACGGGATACTGTTCGGAGTGTGACGAGGCTAAGACGCTGTATAAAGTTGTGGGATACCTGTTTCCCTCTTCTTATGCCGCTGCATAATAATGTTTACTTAGTCAACGTTTGTCGCTGGCTGAGCCGCGAACTCTCAACTTGGCCAAGCGAAACAAATTTCCGTGATCCGTGTAAACAGATTGAAGGTTCAACTTCGCCATGTGCGGGTCCGAGAATTAAATAAGACTTTCCAACCTTCCCGTACTTTAAAGATAACGTTTCTTTGATATCATTTCCACCTTAAGCATCAATACCATAGCGGTAAGTTGTTTTCAAAAACATTTCCGAGGCGGGGGAGACGTTCACGCGATCGACGGTGTCACGCCAGCCGCCCGCCGCCTGCCGCCCGCCACCACCAAGCTGCGGGTAGTACGTTGTTGCCGCAGCAATTGCCACTCGCTTCTGTGCTTCTTACATCGGTGTGCAGTGATGTTTACTCACCGCTAGTGAGTGCAGAAACAAGGAAGTACTCCAGCAGCGGCTGGCAGCGGTCTCTTTACTAAACTGCGTGAAGTTTTGTATTTCCGTTCATTTTCATAACCAAGTTTTGCTTCATATAGTAAAATTAAATCTTATTAGTTACATAACAAGTGAATATTATTATTTTAATATATATCCTTACCGCCCCATCGGCAGTCAGTCCTTTCGCCAACGTGCCCCGCCCACTGTCACTTGGGTTTAGCAATCGATCGATGACCTAACTTGTTCGGTGGATCTGCTCGTTTCCGTTAATAAATATTATTAGTACCTATTTGTGTCACCAATTGTAATTGTGCATGGTGCGTCAAATAAACCCTTGGCAACAATCATTATCGCAGCTGCGGGAAGTCCAATAGGCTTACCAGCTTACTTGCGATGAGCGAAGTGCTTTACATCGCGGCGCTCCCCGGACTACCGTCACAGTTCTTTGGTCTTGCCGAGGAGAAGTCTCCGTGGACTCGGAACATTTCGGCCGCCGGAAGACGTCGCTGGACCGTCGTTTGGAAGCGGTTATTCCGGGTAACGTCGCGCAGTTAAGCACACTTTTATCGGTGATCATTTTGGGCCAGTTTTACGAGGACGCATCCTGTGAAGCGTACGGCGATCGTAAAGCGGACCGGCCCCGTCCGGATATATCTTTAGTGAACGTTATGTTCTGATTACGACTCCCACTTTGTCTAATGAAAATATATTGGAATCGAAAGTAACGCGACCCCGGCGATGTTTGCGCGGGAGCCGCCGTAGAGATCCTATCGGGGACGGAGCCAACGAATCCTGAAAATAAATTAGCCTCATATCGGTGCCATCTCGCAGACGGAGTTGCCGCGTTAACTGTTACCGGACGAAAGCGCTGCGACGTGGATTAGGGAGGAGGTGCGGACCCAACCAAGCACACTGTGAAGTGCTACGAGTACGAGGAAAGGAAACTGCAAGAGTTGCATTTGTTATTTATGGAGAAACAGAACTGAAACAAACTGGGGCTGGGATCCGCGAATAAATGTAAGTGTTGCACATTAACTCAAACATTTGCCAGGTTAACTAATTAAAATTAATGAAAATAAGTCTTCATTAAGCTTCACATCCCTTCTCCTACTTCCGCTCCGCTCCCACAGCTGGTTAAAGACCCTTCAGAATCAGTTCGGTTGCTTCGAAGAGAAGCAGACATACAGACCGATTGCTAAATCTGTATCGACGATCGTTTCTCATAATAACGAACTCGTTTCCCCAACGGCACATGATGTAGTGTGCGTGCGTGCGTGCGTGAGTGCGTGAGTGCGTGAGTGCGTGAGTGCGTGAGTGCGTGAGTGCGTGCTTGCGTGCGTACGTGCGTGCGTGCGTGCGTGAGTGCGTGCTTGCGTGAGTGCGCGAGTGCGTGCTTGCGTGCGTACGTGCGTGCGTGCGTGCGTGAGTGCGTGCTTGCGTGAGTGCGTGAGTGCGTGCTTGCGTGTGCGTGCGTGCGTGCGTGAGTACGTGCGTGCGTGAGTGCGTGAGTGCGTGCTTGCGTGCGTGCGTGTGCGTGCGTGCGTGCGTGAGTGCGTGCTTGCGTGCGTGCGTGCGTGAGTGCGTGCGTGAGTGCGTGCTTGCGTGAGTGCGTGCTTGCGTGCGTGCGTGCGTGAGTGCGTGCGTGAGTGCGTGCTTGCGTGAGTGCGTGCTTGCGTGCTTGCGTGAGTGCGTGCGTGCGTGAGTGCGTGAGTGCGTGCGTGAGTGCGTGAGTGCTGTGCGTGCGTGCGTGCGTGCGTGCTTGCGTGAGTGCGTGCGTGCGTGCGTGCGTGAGTGCGTGCGTGTGTGCGTGCGTGCGTGTGTGCGTGCGTGCGTGAGTGCGTGCGTGAGTGCGTGAGTGCGTGCGTGAGTGCGTGCGTGCGTGAGTGCGTGAGTGCGTGCGTGAGTGCGTGAGTGCGTGCTTGCGTGCGTACGTGCGTGCGTGCTTGCGTGAGTGCGTGCGTGCGTGAGTGCGTGAGTGCGTGCGTGTGTGCGTGCGTGCGTGTGTGCGTGCGTGCGTGAGTGCGTGCGTGAGTGCGTGAGTGCGTGCGTGAGTGCGTGCGTGCGTGAGTGCGTGCGTGAGTGCGTGCGTGCGTGCGTGCGTGCGTGAGTGCGTGCGTGAGTGCGTGCGTGCGTGAGTGCGTGCGTGCGTGAGTGCGTGCGTGCGTGCGTGCGTGCGTGAGTGCGTGCTTGCGTGAGTGCGTGCGTGCGTGTGTGCGTGCGTGCGTGAGTGCGTGCGTGAGTGCGTGCGTGCGTGCGTGCGTGCGTGAGTGCGTGCGTGAGTGCGTGCTTGCGTGAGTGCGTGCTTGCGTGCGTGCGTGCGTGCGTGCGTGTGCGTGCGTATGCGTGTGTGTGTGTGTATTATATATCAGCTCCTTACGTATGAAATTAGCGTTTTGTGGCACTGACCACTTTGATCTGAAATACCTGCTCTTTGGTTAAGAATTCCAAATTCAAATTTATAAATTCATTTAGCTGCTGCATTTGAGTTTCGGGAACAGTCATTCATTTGGTTTTTCCTCATTATTTTGTTCTTTGGTGTTCCTTATTATCGCACAATGGTAAACATGAAATATCGGTACCAGTGCTGCAGAATCAGCTCGAAGGATTAATAATGTGTACGGCGCTAGTGTCGCAAAAGAAAGCACGGTACGGTTTTGGTTTTAACGTTTTCGTTCTGGAAATTTCGAGCTTCAGAACCAATGTCCACGGGGGAGGCCTGAAGACCAAAGTGAAAAATGAAGAATTAAAGGCTGTTGTGGAAGCGGATCCATCACAAAGCACTTCAGAGATAGCTGCAGGTTTCGGAGTAAGTGACAAAACTATATTAATCCACTTGAAACAAATCGGGAAAGAAAAAAAACTTGAACGCTGCGTACCTCATGCATTGAGTGAATCGAACTTGCGAACACGCGTCGACTGCTGCTGCTGTGTTACTTTGCTCCACCGACACAATGATGAAGGGATTTTAAATCGAATCATTACATGTGATGAAAAGTGGATACTGTACGATAATCGGAAGCGCTTGTCGAGACCCAGCCAAATCCGGTCCTAAACGAAAATTGACTCAGAAAAAGTAACTTGTGAGTGTTTGGTGGACTAGCGCCGGTGTCGTTCACTACAGCTTTCTGAAATGTGGCCAAACGATTAGAGTAGATATCTATTGTCAGCAACTGCAGACCATGAAGGAGGAACGAGCTGATAAACAACCGAGATTGGTCAATCGCTCTTGGCCACTGCTGCTTCAGGACAACGCAACACCACCACCGCACACTGCACAACAAACAATACCTAAGTTAGATGAGCTACAATTGGAATGTTTGCGACATCCACCGCACTCCCCGGACCTTGCCCCAACAGATTACCATTTTTTCCGAAATTTGGACAACTTCTTACAAAGAAAAAATTCAACTCCGATGCGGCAGTCCAAACCGCCTTCAAACAGTTTATTGATTCTCGCCCCCATGGTTTGTTTAGTAAAGGGATCAATGCACTACCTAAGTGATGACAAAAGTGCATAGATAATAATTCAAATCGTTTTCTGTATATAGAGGTGCGCGGAGGTGGTGACGCGGGCTCGTAGATCATGTCAATTTACAGCAGCTTCTGCGTTTAAATCTATGAGGTTAGGCTATTGAATTGTGTCCTTAGGACGTAAATAATCTGGATAGATGAATATGAATTATAAAAATGAATTTAAAAGTAGAAGTTTGTGGACGTTTCGGAGTAGGGCGCGGTGGCGCATCGGTCAGCTCTCGACAGGACTGGCACGCAGCGGTGCCCAGGGCAGCCCGCTGCACCAGGCTAAGTGACTCATTGTTATACTTTTTACCACTTACCGCGACAGGAGTTTTCAATGGCTCGGCACTTATAGGTTTAAACAAATATTGAAACCGACCAAAATGATTTACAGGAAACAACTCCCTTTATTGCTGATCAAGGTTATTGCGCCGGCTGCCATGTGTACTTTGTACTGTTGAATAAATAAAATTGTGTCGAGGGACTTTTTTCTCAAAGGAAGTAATAAAAATTAAAAGATATCCAATAAAGTATTTATAAATTCTGACAGATCTGAGAAATATTCCTCCTGATGGTAGACAGAATAACACAAACACAAATGTGCGTAGCAAATTGAATTATTCTCTGTGGTCGACTCTAAAGTTGCTTCTCAGCTCGAGAGCACTGTCGAATCACCGGCACCAGTCGCCGGCAATATTCTTGGAGCAATATGATCTGGGACCCTTTTTTGGCAGCGGTGGTAAGTCGTTTGTACAATACGAAGATACACGGGCACCGATCCTCGCGCTCAACTTGACGGCATCGGCTGCATTGACAACGAGGCGAGGGGGCGACGGTTACTTTTGTATGTTTATTAATTGAAAGGTTCCTCGTCCGTGACGTCATGTCCTTCATTAAATTCCGACAATTTTTATAATGAGCAGCGGGGCAGTGGTGGTGAGGGTAGTTCCCTCCCGACGCTGTAAAGGTCAAGGGTGTTCGAGGTGTAAATTTTATGTACGATCGTAGGTGGAGGTGAGACTGCCTTTGCACGCAACAAGGCTAGCGGGCGTGATGTTACCGCTGGATGTATTACAAACCTACTTGTACTTGTACTTGTACTTGTATACCGACACATCGAGCATGGAACTTGTCGCACCAGGTTACAGGTTACGTATAAATGAGGGTTTTGCTGTTACATATTTTGCCGCCTTATGTTCGGTTAATAAAATTAGATTAGGAATGCAGCGCAGCAGCCTTGCAGCCAGCTGATTAATGGTGTGCCTTGCGATGGCCGATCCGCCGGTTCGCCGCTGAGTTACGCCACCCGCGGACTCCATCTCGACATTTTGTTCCCACGATTCATTTCAGATATATTTTAAAGCGTATAATGTAATTATGGAAATGTTTACGACTTGAATCAGTGAACGAGCGCACCACATCTATTTCCAACATCCGGAGAAGGTTAAAAGATTTATTACACAGCGGGCGCGGCTGCGGGCGCGGGCGAGAACGAGGGCAGGCGCGGGCGCGGGAGCGGGCAACGGCAGGGGCGCGCGAGCGGGCGCGGGCGCGGGCGCGGGCGCGGGCGCGGGCGCGGGTGCGGGTGCGGGCAACGCCAATTGCGCGGGAGCGGGCGCGGGTGCGGGCGCGGGTGCGGGTGCGGGCAACGGCAATTGTGCGCGAGCGGGCGCGGGCGCGGGCGCGGGTGCGGGTGCGGGCAACGGCAATTGCGCGGGAGCGGGCGCGGGTGCGGGTGCGGGTAACGGCAGGTATGCGGGAACGGGCGCGGGCGCGGGCAACGTCGGGGGCGCGGGAGCGGGCGCGAGTGCGGGCGCGGGCGAAAACGAGGGCAGGCGCGGGCGCGGGAGCGGGCAACGGCAGGGGCGCGCGAGCGGGCGCGGGCGCGGGCGCGGGCGCGGGTGCGGGTGCGGGCAACGGCAATTGCGCGCGAGCGGGCGCGGGCGCGGGCGCGGGTGCGGGTGCGGGCAACGGCAATTGCGCGCGAGCGGGCGCGGGCGCGGGCGCGGGTGCGGGTGCGGGCAACGGCAATTGCGCGGGAGCGGGCGCGGGTGCGGGTGCGGGTAACGGCAGGTATGCGGGAACGGGCGCGGGCGCGGGCAACGTCGGGGGCGCGGGAGCGGGCGCGAGTGCGGGCGCGAGTGCGGGCGCGGGCGCGGGCGCGGGCGCGGGCGAGGGCGCGGGCGCGGGCGATAGCGAGAGCGAGGACGGGCGCGGGTGCGGGTGCGGGCAACGGCAGGTGCGGGCAACGGCAGGTGTGCGGGCGCGGGCGCGGGCGCGAGTGCGAGTGCGAGTGCGAGTGCGAGTGCGAGTGCGAGTGCGAGTGCGGGTTCGGGCGCAGGCGCGGGCGCGGGTTTTATGCGATCTCCAGGAACTATTTACCACCTAGTACCGACCAGTGGCTGTAATTTTGCAACATATAGCTCCGGCAGCCAACCCCAGTTTGTTACTGCTAAATCCTTTCGTTCCAGCACCTACCTACTTGACGATGACCTGGGTAAAGATGTTCCTGCTTCTGGAAACCCTAATCTAATTACATTAATACCTAATTCTGTAAAATTTTAAGTTATAGTATTCCCACGAGTATAAGAGTCATATTACAAGATAAGTTAACGAGGTCAGCAGAAAGATGTATGGGGCTATAAGCTCCTTACGCAGACTCCGCAATTTTCCTCCAACAGCCACTAAGGGTGCGCTTGCTAATTCTCTTCTTCTGCCTACTCTCGACTATGCCGATGTTTACTATCTTGACTTAACTGAAGCGCAGCTTGATAAGCTTGAGCGTATTCAAAATTTGTGTATGCGATTCATATTTGGGTTACGCAGATACGATCACATCACTGAATTTCGCAAAAACTCAAGATGCTGCCAATCCGTCTTCGCAGGAATACTCACATTCTCTCTGTTCTTTACAAGATATTGTTCAATCCTCTACCTTCCGACCTTAAAAATCAATTCGAATTTATTTCCGGTTGCCACAGTCGCACTCTCCGCTCTTCAATAAACCTTCCCCTCCGCGTCCCCGTGCATTCCTCTTCATTTTTCCATAACTCCTTTTCCGTCACGGCGGTTCGCTTATGGAACTCTTTACCGAACCATATCCGTACCGCCAAATCTCTATTTTCTTTCAAAAAACACTTAAGTAACTACTATCATAAAGTTTAAATTATAAATTCTGTCTGACTGTGCCACTGCTTGCACCATGTCACCTAGCGTTTTAGTTTTTAATAATTTAGTGCACCACTATCTTATCTTTGCTCTTAGCTCACGTCTTCCTTTCCAATGGCTCGTCTGGAAGAAATTGCTTCCTGAGCAATAAGACCGCCCGTTGTACATCTGTATATACTATATACATTATATATATTTTTCCATATTTTGTAACTGGTGTACAATAAAGAAGAAATAAATAAATAATATAAATATGTTTTAATGGTATCAAAGGCAACAACTCACTTCCCTGGTTTGCCTGTTACTTAAAGAAACGTACTCGAAGAGTCGTTATTAATAGTTTTGCTTCTTCCGGGGTCGTAGCTACTTCCGGGATTCCGCAGGGTTCTGTGCTTAGGCTGTTGCTTTTCGTAACTTTTATTAATGACATTTCTTCATGCTTTGAGCAGTGTAAGTATTTATTATATGCCGACGACGAGTTATAGTCAGCCGTCACTTGTTCAGATGACATAAATTGAATACAGGGAGAGCAGGATAGGCTGGAAAATTTCTGCTTAACTAACAAATTGCAAAAATGCAAAAGTATAACGTTCACTAAGAACAAAAATTTAATTCCTGCTAATTTACATCTAGGACCCCATAAATAAGAATCTGAATCGAGTATACGCGACTTAAGGGTGGCTCTGGACAAGAAACTTACGCCAGACAAACATATTGAACAGATATTATGTAAATGATGCGATGACCGTATGCGAGGATTTATTACCCGTATCACAAAATCCTTTAAGCGTAAACACACCGTAGTATGCCTTTGCCAATCCTTGGTGCTACCGCACCTTGAACGCGTGTCTCCGGTTTGGAGCCCGTGTTATTCGGTTTATGAGGTTAAAATTGAAAACGTATAGAAAGAGTTCTTGCGCGTTCTTAACTATCGTCTGCGCTATCCTCGGGATTCCTACGACATTCTCTTAAAAAGATACAATATTTTATCGTTAGAACGCTGAGGTTCATTAATAGATGCACTTACTCTTAGAAATATCTTTATAGGAGTCGTAAGGTGCGAGGCACGATTATCCCAGATAAACTTACGAATTGTGTCTAAGACAACATGATCAAAAAACTTATTTAATGTTACTACGACCAGAACCAACAGCGGTCAACGCGCACCTCTTCATGGAATGTGTGAGTACCCTCCGCAACAGTGTGCTCAGCAGTGTGGATGTGTTCTCGTGCTCGTGTGCTCGTGTGCTCGTGTGCTCGTGCTCTCGTGTGCTCGCTCTTCTTATAAATCCCGTGTCGAACGGCTGCTCCACTATTTATAGTCTCCGAATTAAATCTGTAATTTTTGTTTTTCTCGTTTGTTTGAACACACTTGCCTTGGTTTCTGTAAACTCAAATACCCATGATTGATTGCTTTGTGTTGTTGCAGCTTCTGTTGTTATCAATATTTTTAAGTACTTAATGGGTCGCTGTAATTACTTTATATGTCAAAAAAAATAAAGGAAATATTATAAAATACCAAATATGCCCGCAGTGAGGCATTTTAAAGAGAACAATTGTAAATTCTTTTATATTCTACATGTTGTACTTTTATTTTATCTTGTTTCTGTTTATCTCCAAGTTAAATAAATAAATAAATCTGCAAACCCGTCTTGTGGAACAGATACCATGTCGAAAACTGTAACAACCTAATCTGTCTATAACCTGTGAATGTAAAATCTTCTCTGGAGACGTAGACATTTGGCAAAAATTACATAATGACAAATGGATATTTGTACGATCGAAGCCCGCCAGACTCTCCATCGAATGTGATGACAATGACGTCATAGAACTCGTATCCGGTACAGGTGTACTGAACATTCCAACGCATTGTATAGCCAGCCTATCATAAGAGTTACAGATTTGTTAAGGAAAGTTCGCCCTCTGGTGCTGTCCCTGTTCTAATTCCGACTTTTAACATCCCTCACGACACATGTAATACCAATAACATAAGAAAATTAACTTTGCCTGTATCGAAACTTCAAAATGTTAACTTAGATAGTTTAAAAGATTTTGATTTTGTACCCAATCAAATCCTTAAAAGTCTGGAAGCTGTTAGACCTCCAGGCAATTGGAATAACCATGTAAGTTTTCCAATTTTGAGCGTATTTTCGTGTAACTTATGTTTAAGCCTAATTCTTTTTATATTTTTGTAAAAAGAGCGAGATTTCTAGGAAATTTCTTAAAACAGATAAAATAATTTCAAATTAAGATGACAATGTAGATTGTGAAGTCGAACTGAAACAAGCTGGGCCCCGTTTGCGCATCAGCTAATATCCGAAAACTCACAAAAAATTGTAAGTTTTCTCTAAAACGGGGAGGGGGTGGGTGGGGTTTGTTATATATATATATAATTTATAAAGGGATTATGCTGATGGAGTTGCTGAATAAGCCCTACC
Source organism: Ornithoptera alexandrae (assembly GCA_029030555.1). Taxonomy (NCBI): domain Eukaryota; kingdom Metazoa; phylum Arthropoda; class Insecta; order Lepidoptera; family Papilionidae; genus Ornithoptera; species Ornithoptera alexandrae. The sequence continues at coordinate 139,906 of JARDVY010000009.1, forward strand.
AGACCAGGGCCCAGCGTGGTGTTGGCGGGGGCGAGTCAGTCCGGTCCCAACTACCACCCAGAGAACTCGTTCTTATTGAATCGTGCTGAATCCTTGTTTAATTGCGCTATATCTAAGTTTGTATCAATAAAGTGTTTATAATTCCTAAATCCTTTTTTAAAACTCTCAACCCCCACTCCCCGGTAACAGTGCGTTGATCCGAGCATCGGCTGTTTTTGATTTTGTGTTTCATTGCTGGTTTTTTTAGTAAACTAATGTATTGTTTATGAAACTATCGTTTCATTCAGCTGTACTTGGATGGATGGAGCGTATATAATGCTAATGAAATGTTTCAAAATATGATTTTTTTTAATCAGTATCCTTTTTTTTCGTCCCATCATCAAAGGTGTCCTCAGCACTATCGTCTCCCTTCGTTCTCGGAACCGGTCTCCTAACAAGGAATATAGTATTTCTACCATCGCGGCGTATGTTTCTAGTGCCCAGCTGTGGGTTGCGAATGTTGTTAACCCACAGGTAGTTAGTTTATCTCGGTATGCTTAAGTTATGTTATAGTACTATATACATATAAATATACATATATATATATGTATGTATGTATCGTATGGTAACGAGAGGAGCGAATTACCCTTTAACTGAAAACATTAAATGTCTCAAGTATTTATCCGAGCGCTCATCTCCAAGTGTAATATTCATGGAATTTCTTTGAGCCCGTGCAGGCGAGGGGCCGCCGGAACAGCTCCTGGCGCGGGGCTGGCGCGGGGATGGCGCGGGGCTGGCGCGGGGCTGGCGCTGGCGGTAAGTTCCCGGCGCGGTCGGAACAAACGAAAACTTCATATGTATGAGTATGATATTTAAGAAACCGCCGTCATACAAATACGTTTGAAACTATACTCAATTACTGGAACTATTTATATAATCATTTCTACGAGTGTGTGCGTGCTCGTATGTGTGTGTGTGTGTGTGTGTGCGTGCTCGTGTGCTTGTGTGCGCGCGCGCGTGTACATGTGTGTGTGCGTGTTCGTGTGCATGTGCGCGCGCGTGTACATGTGTGTGTGTGTGCGTGCTCGTGTGCGTGTGTGTGTGTGTGTGCTTGTAATAATGTGTATGTGTGTGCGCGCGTGTGCATGTGTGTATGTGCATTACGTGTGCATGTGCGTATGTGTGTGTGTACATGCTCGCATGCATGTGTGCATGTGTATGTGTGTGCACGCGTGTGTGCGTGTGCGTGTATGCGGATTGTGTGCACGTGGGCATGTGTGTGTGGGCTTGTATCTACGTGGGCATGTGTGTGTGTGTGCGCATGTGCATGTGTGCATGTGTCTGTGCGCGCGTATGCATGTGTGTGAGCGTGCGCGCGCGTGTGCATGTGTGTATGTGTGCGTGCACGTGAGCATGTGTGTGTGCGCGTGTACATGTGTGTGTGTGTATGTGCGTGCTCGTATGCACGTGCGCGCGCGTGTACATGCGTGTGTGTATGTGTGTTCTTGTGCGCATGTTGTGTGTGTTCGTGTGCATGTGTGTGTGTGTGCGTGCTCGTATGCACGTGTGCATGTGTGTGTGTGCGCGCGCGTGTGCATGTGTGTATGTGCGTTCTCGAGTGCATGTGAATGTGTGTGCGAGCGTGTGTGCGTGTGTGAGTGTGCGTGCTCGTATGCAAGTGTGCATGTGTGTGTGTGCGCGTATGCATGTGTGCATGTGTGCATGTGTGTGTGTGCGCGCGTGTGCACGTGTGTATGTGCGTTCTCGTGTGCATGTGAGTGTTGTGCGTGCACGTGGGCATGTGTGTGTGTGCGCGTATGCATGTGGGCATGTGTGTGTGTATGTGCGTTCTCGCGTGTATGTTTGTGTGTGTTCGTGTGCATGTGTGTGTGTGTGCCTGCTCGTATGCACGTGTGCATGTGTGTGTGTATGTGCGTTCTCGCGTGTATGTTTGTGTGTGTTCGTGTGCATGTGTGTGTGCCTGCTCGAATGCACGTGTGCATGTGTGTGTGTGTGCGCGTGTGTACAAAGCACTCTGCGGTTTCATATGGAGATGTGATGTGATAATTGTAACAAATTCGTCGTCGTAGAGCAAAAATTTATTTTTACAAAATTATGCAATGAAAAGTAAAACTTCGCACTGGTCACCGCTAGGTTAAGAAATTAGCTTTTAACCGTTGATTAAATATAAAATAATTGCATATCCACCACTTACCGGAAGCGGGCACGTTATAAATTACAACTTGTTTTGACCAATAAAAATATACCGGAACGGTTGCGCGCGCGCCGCCTAATGGATCCCCTGAGATATCGGGTAAACAAGCCGACGTACACAATATTCATTCTGTTTTGAATGAGGCGGGTGTAATGTGGGGCGGTCCAATGGAGACTATCAAGTACGTACACAAACACCAGCTAATAAACCAGGCAGATGTCATCGGTGCACCGGTGTTCATGAGAACGGAAACAGTACAAGAGTGACAACGCTGCAGTACAAGTAACAAGCTGTGTCCATCCGTTTCGTTCACACTGCAGCAAACAGGGAACAACCCGCCGCTGCGGCACCAACAAGTTACTTCATTATTGATGACTCCTCGCCGATGATGATTACTAGATTTGCACATCTCCAGCAGTGCACATCAATAGCGCTGATGATGGTACATTTTCTTGTCTAACAATACTTGACACCAGCGGAGGTACTTGATTCCGTACTATTTGAATAAGTGATTGCGTAGTTAGTTGGAAGGACATCTTACTTATTGTATTTTTGTGGTTTTCGCTTCCTCGGAACTAGTGATGTATCTATCAGAATTGAAGAACTTTATATAAATAACAGTATAAATATATCATCTAGAAGTTTTAATTATTCAGATTATTTTGACATCTTCTGTGAAAATTTACAGAACTTCCGTATAAATTATTTACCACCCTCATCCCTAAACACCGAACACTGCTCTGAAATAGTAATGAGCCGGGTGCTGCAGCAGCACGCCGCGTGTTCTGGGGAGCCCACCGCGCGAACTATCTTCAAGCGCTCGTGTCCTGGCAGCCGGGAGTGCCGAGATGTTGTCGTTGTTGTTAATAAAGCCGAGCTGGTTGACGGCAGGTCGCCGCGCGACAAAGTGTTGAAGGTACGTTCGTTTATAACCCACCATTTTTTTTATATTTCTTCTCATCTTGAACTTAAAAGCGCTTTCTCTAGGAAATCGATACAACCACAAACGCGTTAGACAAAACTCTTTTGTTATTTTTAACGTAAGTATGTTCCAATTAAATGTTAGTGGACCGGTTCCATCGACTGCGGGTCCACCTCGTGTGGGGCCCGAACCCGATACCAACCAATAATAAAAACACAGAACAAAACTAATGCGCTAAATGAATTGGTGCGCAGCATCTGAACAGGAAGCGTGTACTGTTACAATAAGTAGATATTAAGTTGTCATATCTGTTCGTGCGTGTAGACGCGGATGTGAACGTTCAGTGCTGGATATCCAAATGAAGCTCCGCGCGTGAAACTGACGGCTGGAGTGCTGAAGTGACGGCTCATTCAATTCCGCTGGCCCGAATCAAAACAGGATCAAAGGACTTTAGTTGTCTACCCGGCAAATTAAAATTTACTGCACCATCCGTCGACTTGCGCTCGTTACCTAATGTCTACGTGAGGAGTAACGGTACCGTCGAATGAGGTATCAGGTGAGTGCACCGGCCGGGCTGCCCGGAAGGTGCTGATGCCTGGGTGAGCACGTCGGCTCGCGTTGCGTTGTGGGATTTGTGATTCGCTATCATCTCACTCGCTGCAGACAGACCGGGACACTGGTCCGCATGCTCTATGGAACATAAATGTCTGCACGCATCGACTTCCTGTGTTCTATATATACGTATAATAAGAAATTACATTTGAAATTCAGAAGGAAAATGTACGCAGGCTGCCGCGGAGCACCACGCCAGTAACTTACGGCAGACGTATGCGCAGTGCTAGTGCATGGCTGATGCAGTGAGGCGCGCGGAACCAAACGTTACTTTACCAAAATTCTATAAACGCACGCAAGTGTTGCCCAAGAGTCGACGGCCGTGCAACGTGAAACAAGATCAAGGCGGCGCCCTGCGGACACACACTAACTGCGGCAAGTCAAGTACTCGTTAAGTGAGCGCCACTCGTTAACTGGTGCTGAACTGGTAACTCGCTGGCTGCTGGCTGCTGGCTGCTGGCCGCGTACATCCGGCTACGCGACCTCCAAATAGAATCTATACATTTTTAGTAACTCGTAACGTTATCCTCGGCTACATAAAAACGCACAACATTCCTCTTTTTATTGAAGCTTTTTGTTGCTATCTGCGGGTGCGCGTGCGCACAGGCGGTGGCGGGCGGCGGGCCGACCAGCGAGTGCTGGACCATTAATGTAATCCTTTCAATACTTAACCCGGCACACACTTGTTTAACATTAATGTACTCCCACGGCCGATGACTTCTACAACGTTTGAAATAAATGTTTTTTGAAAAGAAACCAAAACAAAAATTTACTGGTGGCAGTGTCTCTGTTGCCGGCGACGGTATAGATGGGTACCACCGCAGCGACAAACAGTACGGCCAAACATTGCTGTGGTTCGGTATGAAAGACGCTATAGCTAGTGAAATTACTGGGGTAACAAACGTTCACATCCTACGTTTTAGGCGACGAGAACAATGTGGTGCAGTGTATACCATCCTAACTAATAATTAGGTGAATGTCTCGTTAGTCGCGTTGCTTCCTTGAATAAAAAAAAATTGTGTCGCTCCGTTCTTATCGCTTGCAGCGGTGTCAATAAAATACATGTACTCAAATCTAACTAATATTGGTGACGTTGGCGGTCGAAATCGAAGTTGAAGTCTTTTTTTCATCATAGGAGCATCCGGTCACTTAGCGCCCGTCAGAACCTGGCAGCCGTTCGCGGAGGCACTGCTGCGGGGACCCGGGGAGAGACGGCGCGCGGAACTATATATATATATATATTAGGTTGGGGAAAAAGTTTCTTTGCATTATTTAAGAAAATTCAAAACATGATTTAATATAGTGTATTTATATAATATTTAACTAAAGTACGTAGGTACCATTTTGTTTGATAACTTTTTGCCATCTTGTAGGTAGCGACGGGGAGATGATCCCATTCATATAGAGATTTTGGGACTTCTGATTAAAATACCGCGACAAGTGGTTTTGGCAGTCCTCCCGTTATGTTAACCTGACACTGCCTAAAGAATTCTGAAGAGACCGAAACAGGTAGAAATCTGAAGGTGCAAGGTCAGGACTATACGGCGGATGCAGTAACACCTCCCAGCCAAACTCTTTTAATTTTTGCTGAGTGGCTAAAGATGTGTGAGGTCTAGCGTTATCATGATGAAAAACCACACCCCTTCTGTTGATTAATTCCGACCGCTTTCTCTCAACTTCTTGCTTTAATCTCATCAGTTGTTCGCAGTAGAGTACAGAATCGATGCTCCTGCCTGGTGGTAACAGCTCATAATGAATAATGCCCTTCCAATCCCACCACACACACAGCATCACCCTTGTTGCGAGTTAACCCGGGTTTCGCCACAGTCTGTGAAGCCTGACCAGCCTTTGATCACGACCTTTTCGCACGTTCTTGTCGTATTTGTCTGTCTTGTTCACTTTCCATCACCAGTTATCAGCTTCTTCAAAAAATGGTTCGGTTTCATTACGTCGCAACAAAGAACCACAAACGAGTACGCAGTTCATTATTAGGTTTCTTTCAGTGAGCTCGTGAGCTCGTCAGCTTGTGAGCTCGTGAGGTACCCAAATATCGAGCTTTTTTGTGTACTCAGTTTTTTTCGAATGCGCCAAAACTGTATTGTGGTCAATTCCCAGTTCTTCAGCTACGTCGTAACTACTGATATGCCGATCTTGCTCCACTTTTTTAAAAATGGCATCAATTTAATCTGTAACAGGGCGACCAGAGCGACCGGAGCGACCAGAGCGACGTGCATCTTTCACATCAAAATTTCGTGGATTGAAAACGCTTAAACCAAATTCGTGCTATACAGTGCTCACAGACACTGCACTGCACTGCATTGCACTGCACTAGCTTCATAAACATTGCAACTTTTTTTCGCGGTTTGCGTTGCATTTTAACCTTTTTTGTAGTAAAATTTTAAAATCTTTAGGATTTCTTCATTAGATTCACTCATGTTGACAGTACGAGAAACAAATGAAAATGACACATTTTCCTAATTTGAATTTGGAATTATGTTCTTTAAAATTTAAACTTTCAATGACACCAAAACCCGCCACACACAAATAGTATAGCTAAACAGATTTTATTACAAGTTCATACATACTATACTATAATGCGAAAACACTTTTTACCCAACCTAATATATATATATATATATATATATATATATATATATATATATACATAAATATAACTCCAAAGCACCTGTGCACTGCGACTAAGGCACTGCGTGAGAAGCGACGCGTTCTGTCTACGTACACCGTCATTGTTGAACGCTACAATACGCTTTGATAATTAAAACATATTTAACTTGATCCTAACATTTGTCACTTGAAATTTGAGGGGCGGTGCGCGCGCGCAGCGAACACTGTTGTTGTTCACGTTGCCTTGACGGCGGTAGTTCACTTAGTTACAATTTTGTATGATACGATAGATATTGAGCAAGACGTCAACAGCGGCGCGAAAACTAATTGTTGTTTATGCGTGCGCGTCGTTGTTTTAAATCAATCTGGATATACAATCAATTGAAGCGCCGCACGCCGCACGCCGCTCGCCGCACGCCGCACGCCGCTCGCCGCACGCCGCTCGCCGCACGCCGCTCGCCGCACGCCGCACGCCGCTCGCCGCTCGCCGCACGCCGCACGCCGCTCGCCGCTCGCCGCTCGCCGCGCTCCGGCTCAGTGCGAGCGTACCGAGCGGCTGGGGCGGGCGGCCGCGCGGAGCCAGCACGCGACCGCGCGAACTCCACACGCAACACGCAAAAGTCGCTTTACGAAACAAATAGAAACGTGCGGTGCAACTTACTAGTGAGCCGTCAGTGCATTTTAAAGTATTCGTTTGTGGTCGTGCTACCGTTGATGCAGTGCATGCACTTCGCGCGAGTGCGGGCGTGCGAGTAAAGTTTCTTTAACTATTCATTTCGGAAGTTTACTGCGGTAAGATGATAACTAACATTATTACTGTAACTATATAACAAACGAAATAACTTATGCGTCGCCGCTGTGTGCTTAACGGGCATTAGTTGTAGTTACAACTTGCGCGTTATTACCGTTCACATAAATACTTTGTGTAATATTATAAAAAGTTTAAAGTTTATTGTCAACGTGTAGAACTTCCTCAATGTGTAGTTCCGTCGTAATAAATTAAAATTACAGAGATAATTAGTTTCCTTAAGGACACAGGACCTAACATGGCACCTTCGGAATTTATTTGTATGCTTACAGGTTACTAAGTACAGCCTTTTCTTTAATTTTTACTTACAACTGCACTGCGAGTAGGTCGCCGGTCAGATATCGTTTTGTGGAAAGTTGCTGAGTACGCGCACGCGCACGCGTATACTCATTATCAACATTATTAACAGTTAATAGACGTGTTTCATGTTAATACTTAAATAAGTACCATTTTGTGTCTAAACCTAAGACTACATTAGGTGCATTACGGAGCTGCGCTTACATTTTTTGTGAAAGATATTTTTCTAATTTTTTTTTCAGTTTTAAAAAAAACTTGTTTAAATCCTGAAAAGATAAAAACTAGGATATATTTTATTTCACCTACAATTAAAATTACATTGTGACACTAAAGAAAAACATAGTATGTTAAAGAAGTCTCAAAAAACTGTATTATTAATATTTTGCGGTCACAAAATGATTTGGGTCTTCTGAAAAGGCTTTAAAAAACGGTTCATGTAAAAGACTAAAACGTCTGGTGGGCCAGCCAGCCGGCCAGCCAGCCCGCCAGCCAGCCGGCCAGCCAACTCGGTGTGGTGGCGCGCTCTCATCACCGGCGCATGCAATCGGAGCGCTGCAAAGCTGCTGCCTCCCCCGGCCACGGCGCCGGAGCTGATTGCGAAGATTTTTTAAAAATTTTTATAAAACTTTAAAGCTAACTTATTTTTTTCCGGAAGCATTAACAAACAGAAAGCGAGGGCCGTACAACCGTTGTGTAATAGTATTGATAAGTAATTAAAGTAAACATATATTCCAAAGAGGAATTACAAAAGGACTTACAATCTCCAAACGGCTGAACCACTGTATCGGTCAAGAATCGGTGAAGGTGGACTTTATCGAGTGGAGATACAGAGAGATACAACCTGCACGAACACGTCGATACCTGCTAGGAACGAAACGCTTTCGGGTTAGAAGCGAGAAATATAAGGAGTGGGTGGTCCCTGAACTGCAGGTCAAGCACGCGCACACGCACACACACGCGCACACGTGTACACCAAACGTCTGCCTCAGTATCCTGTTGCGCGTGTGGTGGTGGTGATGGTGTTTAAGGCACGGGAGAGTTGAGACAAACGATTTACAATGTACAGCTCGAGCACTGTTCCAAAGTTATTCCGGGGGCGCGCAGCGGAAGTGGAGTCTGTGAAGTTGCGCGACTCCACAATACGCCCATTGTTCTCAGCTAAAATCATGGTGGGTAACCTCGCCCGGTGACCGGAAACGCCGCAGTTTGCCGGTCGTTCCCTAAGTCTCGTCTCGTGAACTGGTTGGCCATTATATGGACCAGCCCGTAATAGTGCTGGTGTACCATACGTTTGAGTGTGATGCGGCTCAGTTCCCACTGAACTGGATTTCCTTCGGTTTTGGTGCATCACAAGCTCAGAGGTAGTCCCGATCCTTAACACAGAAAATGTTTTTGTATTCATAAACTGGAATGTCTCTGTTCAACAATTCATCACTATCAGTCATAACATCACAACTCTGATTCGATCCTAGGGTCATATAATTAATAGAATTTGAATAGCAGTCAGGTTATTTGTAACGGTCTGATTAATTGCTGTGCTCGTAGTAACTGTCACCCCGCCCTCGGAGTAGCAGGGCTCTGGCCGCGCGGGCACGCGGGGCGCGCCGTTTGCGGCGGGCGCAGTGCGGTGCCCGCGGCCGCTTTCCTTAAGAAATTTAAGTCAAGTATCTGTACATGCATCGCACAACAGCACACACACACCCACACACACCCACACACATACGCACACCCACACACATACGCATGAACACGCACGCACGCACGCACTGTTGCGTATTTGTAATATGCATCATGTATGGGCTGATGTAAAGTGTTTAAAACTGAAACTCCATGCGCAACGTTCTGATGGTGCGTGTGGATCCTTTGCATGAATTCATAATATATTCACAGAGAACCTTCCTCCCGGGGCCGGCGCTGGGGCCGGCGCTGGCGCTGGTGCTGGGTCCGTCACGCCACCATCAGCCACACAAACATAATATCAACCAGCAACGCGTTCTAAGGCAATAAATTTCGTTTTCTTATTCATTATTATCATGAGTAATGTTTATGGCCCCCTGGTCCCCCGGCCCACCCCGAGCCCGAACCCGAGCCCGAGCCCGAGCCCGAGCCCGTGCCCGAGCCCGAGCCCGGCAGCGGGCCTGTGCCGGTGTCACGCTAGCGTTTAAAAATATACACAATGAAATGATGGTCGCGGGGCACTCGGTGTCCAGCTCGGCTGGACGCACTCCAAGTGTGCGCTTGCGGCTGATTCATGCACTGGTTTTTAATTGTTGGGTCGCCGCGAACATGTTTACGTGAATTCCGGTGTTAATGTCCCGGTTCAAGGTGTGAATACATTTTCATAGGTTTAAAAACATACTCGTACTCGGACGCTTTGTTAGTTTTACTCAATGCCTTGATAGGCTTTGCAGCTGGCAGGTCCGCAGCACCACCGCACCACGGCACCACAGCATCTATTCCTGCCGAGAATTAGTTATTGTGTTCTTATTTGACGGTCATTATAGATAGTGAAATTACTGGGGTAACAAGTTAAGTATATTATTGTAGTATTGCTCTGTATATCAAGCTAAGTAGCGTCGCAATGTGATTCGTAGGCATACCATTACAATCCTGTAGTCTTGGGCTGGTAAAACTAGGACTTAGGTGAATCCTGCCTGTCGTAGAAGACGACTAAAAGGGTCTGCAGGTCTGGCAGGCTTTGAAGGTACAAACCTTTATCGCACAATGACCCGCGTGAGTCGGCAAATGCGACGTGGCGCCCATCGTTGTTTGTGCGGAGTCAAAGCGTGGAGCGGCGCCGGCGCATTCTGTGTTTCTTGCTCTTAGTTGTTATGGATATCATATAAAAAATTATCCGACTTGTACAGCTCGGTCGGGAGAGCCCCCGCCCCTGTGCGCACACGCGGTGCGCGTCTCGGTGCACGTCGCGGTGCACGTCTCGGTGCACGTCGCGGTGCACGTCGCGGTGCACGTCGCGGTGCACGTCGCGGTGCACGTCGCGGTGCACGTCGCGGTGCACGTCGTGCACAGTGCATAGTGCATGCGTGTGTGAGCATCGTGAGCTCGTTCGTTGCGACATGCCCGCACATCTGTAACATTAACGACGCGCAGTATAATCCACGTCTCTCTGCAACTTTGCTGTACTCTAATGGTAATGTTGTTTCTTCGTGTCCCGTATAACACGGGCACGGCGTAGCGGGTGGGTGAGGTGCGCTCTGCTGGTTGCTGCACGTCCAGACTCGCATCGTACCCTGCGAGCGCGACGAGAGCCCGAATGGACGACACGATTAAGACGTACACCTGATGGTAAATGATATTTTTGCCAGTTAACAGTGTGGCAATATTTATGATATAATACATTGCACCGCATTGCGCTCGTCCCCTGAGACATAAGATGTTGAGTGCCGTTACCCCAGTAATTGCGCTAGCTATAGCGCTCTTCATACCGGAACACAGCAATATTTGTACCAGCTCAGTTTAACGGCAGCAATAGGCGTTGAGGTGGTACCTGGCTGGACGGCCTCCGGCAACAGACACCACCAGTGCATTTAATAGCACTCTTTTACTTTGGATGTCCCCCCACGAAGTGGCTACTTCACAATATTATAAATATTGGTTTAACTCGTAAACTTAACGATAAGCTACACAAAGTGTTATACTTAAACTATTCTTTAATTACTTGTCATCGTCGCTTCGTCAGCTCGTCCTCGCGCGGAGACCAAGTCAATTCGGCAGTGTTTAGCTCGTCGCGAGTTGGCTGCCACCGGGTACATACAAAGTTACAACTTAACGCGGTAACGGTTCATCCGGTTCAGTTACGTCCATTAATCACAGTTGTTTTTCTCGCTGCAGGTTCAGGAAGGTTAACTGCAGCGGCGGCGTAACAATACTTGCAGTACACAATGTAATTTATGAACGGGTCAGTGCGGTGCAGCGGTGCAGCGGTACAATGTAATGCAATATCAGCGCGTGTAACAATTAGTGGGGCGGTCGTGGGGCGCGCGTGTGCGTGGGCGTGGGCATGGGGACTCCAGCGGTGGTGCATTGCTTTTATTATAAAAACGTAATATCACGGCGCCCAGACTACTGCAACTTTGGCTCTACATACAGCTTTATCCTCACTCCATGGTAACACCACTGCTGAATCTTAGGCTGGCGCGCGGCGGAAGTTCCGGGTGAGCTTGATTAGCGGGAGGATGCGGAAGAGGAGTGGCGGTGTACAAAGCACTCGCCGCAATAAGATATTTTGACGTAGCCCTCATAATTTAAAACTAAGGGTTGCGTCACAGATACATAGTTAAACAGCACGGGGGTGACCGGTGAAAGTCATGCGGCGCTTTTGGCGAACTCACCTTGTGACAGACAGCACTTGTAACTAGGTGCCAGCCTGTGGCACCGAAGCTTCTGAATCGCTCCACCGATCTAGACATAGACTTTGAGTTCATTTAATTTTCACGTACAACAGAACGTCGAGACGGGCAGTGCCTTCACCTGATGGTAAGCGGTACGCCGCACAGCGCGAGCACAGCGCCGCGTGGCGCCCGTCGTCGCGTACGCAAGGAGGTAAGCTTTGTTATCCTTGCCGGTGCTTGTGGAGTCCAGGCCAGTCCAGTCCAGTCACTGCAGGCTTACTAATTGTGTACTATATCGGAAAAGTGTCCGTTTCGGCGGCGTGTCTTGTCGTCCGTGGGGGCGTGCGCCGGAGATTAGGGTCGGCTAGCTCCGTGGGGGTGGCGGGGGCGCGCACGAGCCGCGTTCGGGAGATAATGCCCCGTATTGTACTAACGTTTCATTGGGTTCGTTCAGCATCAGGAATTCGTACCGGCCCCCGCCTGTGCGTACTTCCTGTTACCATTGATCGCATTTTAATGTTTTTAAGAGTTTCTTTGGATAACATTTTTCCTTGAAACTGTTTTCCTATAAGTTTGAAGAGTAACTTAAATCTATCCGTTTTTTTTTAATATTTCAGTTCTCTCAAAAAATTTACTATTCGCTTAAATATATTTGAATACATGCGATGCACAAACGGATGTGCAATTGTATTTTAGTGTAAATCTCTATAATAGTGTTAAAGGCTGAATAAACCGTTGTTTATGGAATTACTAGTAAAATTGTTATATAATAGATTTATTACATGATTAATTTACTATGTATAGAATAGTGTAAACATCTTAACTAGTAGTTTAAAAAGGGGAGACACGCCTCTATGTACAGTCTAGTTTTTTAAGAACAATACAAATTGTGTGAGTGAGTTGGAGTTTATTCAAATAAAGTTTCTACGTATTGAGTGAGGTGTTCGTGAGGTGTCCGTGAGCTATCCGTGAGGTGTCCGGGAGCTGTCCGTGAGGTGTCCGGGAGCTGTCCGTGAGCTGTCCAGCCAGTAGTTTGGTAGCTGGAACTTCAAGAAGTCGAAAAGCTATTGGCGGGCCACGGGCGGCGCCCGCAGCCACTGCTTCCACATATCAGATGTCACCCGCGAGATTTCGCAACATATTCGTTTAAGATGAATGTCATGTAATAACTAATAAAATCCCAACGGCTTCAGATGCTGCTTGCAGATTTGAAGTTTGAATTCTGTAAGTGAAAACCTGAAGTACTTTTTCAATACAATGTTAAGAGAGGAAGAGTTTGTTCACGTGTTATTAATGGTGTGATGGTGTTTAGGACGTTCATGGTACAGCATGTAAAGCTTTACTAATGGTAGGCCTCTATCGCCGGACGGACACTGCCTAGGTAGGTGCAGGCACAGTAACACTTTCTGACTGCGCGTGACAGTGCGTCACCGTGTTTGTAACATTTGTAACATTACCGGATACGAACCTTGACGCCGCACTGATTACATATATCGAAATGTTGTGTTGTGTAAATACTCTAGTGGGCACGATGTGGTACTCCTCGCCAGCAGCCAGGAGTCCCGCCCGATGCGTTGCTTCTTATAAAATATAATCTGTTGACAAAATGTTATGTTCCTGCTATAATACGAACAAAAAGATTTAATTTATATGAAGTTTCTTTCAGTCTGTGTGTCCAGTGCTCTCCGGGTTTTCTTTGAAACGTCTAGAAAGTACACACACGCACGCGCACGCGCACGTGCACGCGCACGCACATACGTACACGTACACGCACGCGCACACGCACGCTGGGTTGAAGGAATCCCGCTGCCAGGTAACTGTTGCTTTTAACTCTCGTTTATATAATTAACGTATTGTATGTGGGCAACCGTGAAATGGATTAAACTGGCCGAGTCCGTGAACCCGCCGGGAACCATTCGAGGACTTCACATCGTGCAACCAAATTTCTTAACAACATTGTATATGCAGAGATAAATATACGGCGGCAGGACAGCTTCTGCCCAGCATCATACGTGTGGAATGACATAAAGTACGAGTATCTACGTAGGGCCGCTGGTGCGGCGCCAGCTCGCCGCGAGCTCCTCTCGGATTGGAAGTGACGTGAGCTGGTGAGGCGGCGGTGGGGGGAGCTGCTTCCGACCGGTCTTTGGCTTTTACAAAAATGCTCATATCAACATCGTTTCCGTTACATTGGACGCGACTTTGATCTCCCGCTGCCGCCGCCGCCGCTGCTGGACTGCACCTAATGGAACGTTGGAACACTTTACATTCGCTTTGCAACAATAAACATCACGCCGCTTCGAGTGTTGTCTTATGGGAGATTAAAAGAGAGTAAGATTCATCGTATTTATTAACACAACGGCCGAAAGAGGGGTTGTGTTAATAAGGTCGCCGAATGTTCCGCGTCCCGCTGCACGACAACAACAAAAACAACAACAACAACAACAACAACCAGCGCGAGCTGAACTTCCTTATCAATTACTTAAAGTGTGTGTACAGCCGTACGAGTACGCGATACATATATTTTAGTTTCACCGAATAACTGTATGCGAGCGCTGCCGTCGGATAGATATGGCAGCGTTATCAAACAATAATAAAACATATCGTAGAACCTTTATTCATTGCGAACGGGCAACGTTTCCAATGTGGCAACACTGGACAAACGTGCCCCAACAGGTCCCCGCCCTGTCGTGGCGGAGGGGCTGCCCTTTGCGGCCAGACTGCTGGGGCGGTTTTATACTGCCCGCTGCAGTCGAGGTGGAGTCGCGGAAGGAGTACCCTCTGCGACTAACAACGGGTAGCGGCGGGCCCAACATCGGATCCGTCGCAGGGAATCGGGAGTTTTCTCTCTTGGCTCTCATGGCCTCTCGGTGACGGGTTTTTTTTTGTTTTTTTTTGGATGACGGGTTCAGGGGAATCCGTTGCACGCGCGACTGCAAGACGCCGAGTAGGGGGCGCGCTGCATGTTCTGGCGTGCCTCTACGGAGGTGGAAAGGGAGGGTTGTTCCCTCCCTCCCGAGGTGGAACTGCGCAAGCGGCCAGCGCCGGCGGGGTCGCGGATAGTGTGAACGCTTTCCCGTAACCCCGCTATGAGGCGGAACATCGTGACGGTTTTAGTCGGTGCAAGTCCGACATAACCTGTCCTTGCCTCTGCGAAGACGGGTATGCGCGGGCATTTTCACCACGTTAATAAAAAAAAAACACTGGACAAACGTTGCAACGTGTTCCTGACGCCCCGCCTCCGGTCATTCGTGCATTACCTGTACAAAACTGAGGACCGTCGCTAGTAAATGGATTCAAAAGTAGTGCAGTGTATTGCAGTGTACTGCAGTGTACTGCAGTGTGAATTGTTTAATAGTTGTGAGTAACAACCTCACCGTGCATCATTTATCCAACTGCAGGATATTACCGTTTTAAAGACACCACATATTCATCTACCGTAAACATCGCGTAAACAATAAAGTGGCGGATATGAAGGCTGCACGCTGCACGCTGCACGCTGCACGCTGCACTTGTAAACGATATTTTACTGCGGCACTGACTTTTATAACTGAAGAGTAAATTTTGTTAGTTTTCTTAAAAAACTTACGTAAAAGTTGAATTTAATTTTCAACAAAAAGCTTTATTGGCCGCTTGCGCTTTGACCGTTGAAACATAGCAACCTGTATGAATTCGGTAAAGCTGAATATTGGTCTGAAGCGGTTCGGCCGATTGTACGGAACCAAATTCTCACGTGGGTCAAATCATAGCCAAAACATTGTTAAGTCAACATCCAGCTGCCGCTCCATCGCCGGTTGGGACTGATCCGGGCAGCGCAAAGTCATTACTCTTGTTGTCTTTATTTAATGAAGAGACGAAACGAACAGGATTTTCACTTGATGGTAAGTGATACGCCTGCTCATAACATCGTAGTGTTAGTTAGGATGGTATATACTGCACTACATTGCGCTCGTCACATTGAGACAAGATGTTGAGTGTCGATACCCCGCTAATTTCCCTAGCTACAACGTCCTTCAAACCGGAGCATAGTATTGTTAACAAAATATTGTCTCTCGGCTGTAATATAAACTGCTGGGGTATCTAGACGGCCTCCGGCAACAGCACTTCCACCAGTAAACTCTTCATTCAATATTTATTCATAGATACGACGACCTACTCGTTGCCAGTCGACAGTGCAGCAGCCGGTGGTGGAACGGAATGGGTATACTCCATGGTTACACCACACCTATTTATTATACTTGCGGACAAAACAAAGTGACACTTGTTTTGTCAACCTCAATATTTTTATAATTGTAAAGAAATCTGCAATTTTGATATTTTTTGTCGAACCGAACAGAGCGAAGGAACTGCGCGCGCGCACCGCTTCACTGTACAAACGTGTAGCTCGGCGAGGAACAGGAAACGCTGCAATTTCATTTATTGAATGCTATATTGCTTTATTGCTGCGGTGTCATCAGGTAGCACGCGCACACACGCGCGCACGCACACGCGCACCTAGTTCTGGGGACAAACAAATATATTAAATTTTAACGAGGCGGCGTCGGTACTGGTGAGGCGGTGCGCGCTCGCGGCCGGCGGGAACCGTACACTGTGCAGCATGAGCTCGTGCCTTTAAAACATATCCGGTTCACGGGATGACCTCCATACGAGTGTAATATTAAATTACAATTTTTGAATGCCTCCGGCAAAAAATACAAAATACCGATGATCACAGCAACTCCACCTATTTTTTAATTATAGCTTGGAGCGCAGCCGGTTGAGAGCTACGACGCGACGCGCACACGCACGCATGCACGCGTACACGCAGACGGTGGGGTCGAAGCTGATCTTCGTGGAGTATTTATACTTCATGTTACACAATAACTGTTGGCGTATTCAGAGCCCTCCGACGGAGCTGTTGCAGGTTGAGACAGCTAACTTCAACGCGGTCGAGAGTATCATTCACTTAAATATCTGATCATGTTCATGACACCACCGCCGCCGCCACCACCACCGCCGCCGCCACCAGATTACCGCAAGAGGTATACAAGGTAAGAATGATTGGACAAATCGGTGCAGGTCCACCTAGGCGGACATATTGCGATCAAATCGAAGATGTCCTAAAGAAAGGCTGGGTCAAGAGCACTCGCAACCGAGGAGCATGCATGAAGACGCTCATGAAAGTGGAGGAAGCAAGAGAGGCGTGCCAGGATCGTAGCAAGTGGAGAGTGGTGGTCTCTGCCCACACCACTGGGAACAAGACGCGATATATGTTTTTTTTAGTGTCACATGAAAACTACAGGCGCGTGTTCAGTTTATGTCGCAATAATACATCTGGTTTCCCGCTTTATCGGTTGGCACAACACTATGATTAACGCACATCACTAGCTTGTCTTTCTGTAACTCCTTGTCTCGGTGGTGGATCTCTCTGTTAAACGTGTTAGCTACACGTTACTTTTATATATTTTTTAAGCCACAGAAAGTCATTACATATAAAACATATGTTAAATAAAGTTTACGGTGTTAAGTGCACAGGCGATGCAACATTGCATAATACGAAGCGTACTGCGTACAAATAATACAAGTTAGCATTGGGCAGAGCGAGACAATGACATAAACTAAATTGATATAATGAAACGAGCGCTGGTGTCCGCGGTTCCCCTGCGCGCGGGGTCACCGTCTGTGCAGCAGCTGGCGGCCTGGCCGGTGTAAATAAATATACAAGTTCACCTGCCGCCCTCTCCCCCTCCCGCGCTTGCCAATTCGGGATTATTATTAAGTCCTTGCATACAATAACATTTAATAGCCTTTCTATTAACGTCATTTGTCACTATACTTCTGAAAATGAAACAATAAATTTCACCTGAAGACAAGAGCGATGCCGGCGGACGGGGACCCCACAAAAGCCGTTTCTTTGAAGTTAATTAGTACGAGGGGGGAGGGTCAAGCGCCTTATTATAGGACAAGACATCAAATCGTATGACTTGAAAAGAATTCGTTTGACATCGAAAGCTCTCAAACGCACAATTTATTTGTTTCCATTGCGTCCGCGTTTCTTTCTGGGGTGGCGCACGTCGCGCACATCGCGCACGTCGCGCACGTCGCGCACGTCGCGCACGTCGCGCACGCCGCGCACGTCGCGCACGTCGCGCACTTCGCGCACGTCGCGCACGTCGCGCACGTCGCGCACGTCGCGCACTTCGCGCACGTCGCGCACGTCGCGCACGTCGCGCACGCGGCGCACGTCGCGCACGTCGCGCACTTCGCGCACGTCGCGCACGCCGCGCACGTCGCGCACTTCGCGCACGTCGCGCACGCCGCGCACGTCGCACACGTCGCGCACTTCGCGCACGTCGCGCACGCCGCGCACGTCGCGCACGTCGCGCACTTCGCGCACGTCGCGCACGCCGCGCACGTCGCGCACGTCGCGCACTTCGCGCACGTCGCGCACTGCGCGCACCTCGCGCACGCCGCGCACTTCGCGCACCTCGCGCCCATCGCGCCCGTCGCACCCTTCGATTTAAGTCTTCATCTCCGTGTATCGCATAAAACTGATATCGTACGGCTCAAAATTTAACAAGCTACAGGTGATATTGTTGCATTAATGGCGTTCGGAGCGACGCGAACACGCGCCGAGACGCGCGCTTTACTTAAAGTACCCGTAATTATCGATTCATCTAATGTACTCGTAAAAGGAGTCGTAAACAAATTTCGGGGCCCGCGGTACACCCCGAAGTGCTTACTCAGCTAAATCAGCGCGTTAAACAGAGCCGCGCCCGCCCGCCGCCGGAACTGCGCTGTTCAGCCGCACCTCACTACGTCATATCAAAAAAAAAGATTTATGATGTACTAGCTCAGTGTTCGGTCACACTTTTGCTCGCTTTGGAAACTTTAGAAGCCTCCGTTTAATGAAGTGCGACGTTTTTTTGAGTTATGTCTGTAAAGATAAAGATAACTTGAGACGAGATAATCAGTTGGTTGCGGAGTGTTACTCATAACTATTACGCCTCCCGGCTTTCAGTATTCATTCTGATTCCGGGTTATTTTGATGAGCTGGAGTTTAGAAAAAAAAAGATTTTTTAGAGTTGCCTAGTTAGCATCCACCCCTTTATCCAGTCGCCAGGACACCATTGCTGGAATAGAGCAATGATGTCCTGGCGATTAGGCGTTCGTTTCCCCCGCATGCCGCTGCGTCGATCCGTCGAACATCCTGCAATAGAGATGTCCATTAAAATATTTCCAATAAGCGTTTTTAATGTTACATAGTTAGTCTTATGTATGTTCGTACGGAGTCATTATAATAATAATAATAAAAAAAATTACAGAACGATTGAGGTACACTTGGCTTAGGCCCGTGGATATCATTATTCCAGTATTTCTTCTAAATATTGCGAAATTTAACAAATAAACAAAAGTAAATAAAAATAATATATGAGCAGTATTTATACTTATTGAGTCACTGAAAACCGCGGGTGTTGAACGAAGCGAAGCTCGTGCCGCAGGTTCACAACTATCTATGGGGGACTATCTATGGGGGACTATCTATGGAGGACTATCTTATGGGGGACTATTTAAAATATACAAATTAAAACTGAACAAACAACGGTTTTTGCAAGTAAGAGTAAATGTTCGCAACAATTACAATTAATTAGCAGTTAATTAATGTTTGCATACATGAAGAGCAGCAGCAATCGTCATGTTAGTCTAGTCATATATTTACAATTCCTAAATTAAGTTGGGTCAGTGTTTGGGGTGCGTATTGTGTGTAGTGTGTGCGTGCGTGTGTGCGTGTGTGCGTGTGCGCGTGAATGCGTGTGTGCGTGTGCGCGTGAATGCGTGTGTGCATGTGCGCGTGAATGCGTGTGTGCGTGTGCGCGTGAATGCGTGTGTGCGTGTGCGCGTGAATGCGTGTGCGCGTGTGTGCGTGCGTGTATGCGTGTGTGCGTGTGTATGTGTGCGTGTGTGCGTGAGTGCGTGCGTGCGTGTGTACGTGTGCGCGTGAATGCGTGCGTGTGTGCGTGCATGTGTGCGTGTGTGCGTGCGTTTGTGCGTGAGTGCGTACATGTATGCGTGCGTGCGTGTGTGCGTGCGTGTGTGCGTGTGTGCGTGTGTGCGTGCGTGTGTGCGTGCGTGCGTGCGTGCGTGCGTGTGTGCGTGTGTGCGTGTGAGCGTGCGGGCGTGTGTGCGTGTGTGCGTGTGTGCGTGCGTGTGTGCGTGCGTGCGTGCGTGCGTGTGTGCGTGTGTGCGTGTGTGCGTGCGTGTGTGCGTGCGTGCGTGCGTGCGTGTGTGCGTGCGTGTGTGCGTGTGTGCGTGCGTGCGTGCGTGTGCGTGCGTGCGTGCGTGCGTGTGTGCGTGTGTGCGTGTGTGCGTGCGTGCGTGTGTGCGTGCGTGCGTGTGTGCGTGCGTGCGTGCGTGTGTGCGTGCGTGCGTGCGTGCGTGCGTGCGTGCGTGTGTGCGTGCGTGCGTGCGTGTGTGCGTGTGTGCGTGCGTGCGTGCGTGCGTGCGTGCGTGTGCGTGTGTGCGTGCGTGCGTGCGTGTGTGTGTGCGTGCGTGCGTGCGTGCGTGTGTGCGTGTGTGCGTGCGTGTGTGCGTGTGTGCGTGTGTGCGTGCGTGCGTGTGTGCGTGCGTGCGTGTGTGCGTGCGTGCGTGCGTGTGTGTGTGCGTGCGTGCGTGCGTGCGTGTGTGCGTGTGTGCGTGTGAGCGTGCGTGCGTGTGTGCGTGCGTGCGTGTGTGCGTGCGTGCGTGCGTGTGTGCGTGCGTGCGTGCGTGCGTGCGTGTGTGCGTGTGTGCGTGCGTGCGTGCGTGTGTGCGTGCGTGCGTGCGTGTGTGCGTGCGTGCGTGCGTGTGTGCGTGTGTGCGTGCGTGCGTGTGTGCGTGTGTGCGTGCGTGCGTGCGTGTGTGCGTGCGTGCGTGTGTGCGTGCGTGCGTGCGTGTGTGTGTGCGTGCGTGCGTGCGTGCGTGTGTGCGTGTGTGCGTGCGTGCGTGCGTGTGTGCGTGCGTGCGTGCGTGTGTGCGTGCGTGCGTGTGTGCGTGTGTGCGTGCGTGCGTGCGTGCGTGTGTGCGTGTGTGCGTGCGTGCGTGCGTGCGTGCGTGCGTGCGTGCGTGCGTGCGTGCGTGTGCGTGTGTGCGTGCGTGCGTGCGTGTGTGCGTGCGTGCGTGTGTGCGTGCGTGCGTGCGTGCGTGTGTGCGTGCGTGCGTGCGTGCGTGTGTGCGTGTGTGCGTGCGTGCGTGCGTGTGTGCGTGTGTGTGTGCGTGCGTGCGTGCGTGTGTGTGTGCGTGCGTGCGTGTGTGCGTGCGTGCGTGTGTGCGTGCGTGCGTGTGTGCGTGTGTGCGTGCGTGTGTGCGTGCGTGCGTGTGTGTGTGCGTGCGTGCGTGTGTGCGTGTGTGCGTGTGTGCGTGCGTGCGTGCGTGTGTGCGTGCGTGCGTGCGTGCGTGTGTGCGTGTGTGCGTGTGTGCGTGCGTGCGTGCGTGCGTGTGTGCGTGCGTGCGTGTGTGCGTGTGTGCGTGTGTGCGTGCGTGCGTGTGTGTGCGTGTGCGTGCGTGCGTGTGTGCGTGTGTGCGTGCGTGCGTGCGTGCGTGCGTGCGTGCGTGCGTGCGTGTGTGCGTGTGTGCGTGCGTGCGTGCGTGTGTGCGTGCGTGTGTGCGTGCGTGCGTGCGTGTGTGTGTGTGTGCGTGCGTGCGTGCGTGTGTGCGTGTGTGCGTGCGTGCGTGCGTGTGTGCGTGTGTGTGTGCGTGCGTGCGTGCGTGTGTGTGTGCGTGCGTGCGTGTGTGCGTGTGTGCGTGTGTGCGTGTGTGCGTGTGTGCGTGTGTGCGTGTGTGCGTGTAGTTTGATTTAATACACCTTATGATGCTGTAGACGTTATCCTTCGGTTTCCTCGTAGTTCAGATTGCATAAACGAGTCTCGAGCATATTCTTGTCTCGTGTACGGGGATCTATCTTCTCTATCAGTTCCTCTTAGAACAGCGTTGTACACTTGGCGTTGTGCATACAGTTGCATGGGTATTCGAAATGTTCCTTTACCTGTCGAATCTTTATAATCTTGTCGAATTTTAATAGTTTTATGTATTTTTAGCGTAATTTTTGTGATGTATAACTGGCGCACTCTTGAGACCCTGAATTCCTTGTATAAGGAGTCTGTTGAGTATCTGCTCAGTTTTTTAACCGCCACCTTGATCAAGGTTCGTTGAGATTTTTCTAGAGTTGAAATACCCTTTTTCCAGCACAACCCCAGAGACCACTGCAGCCTTGGATTATCGTCTGACATAGAGCGGAGTAAACAGTTCGCAAGGCGTCCACAGGCGCAGTGTCCCGTATCCTTGTAATTGTATAAATAAAACTATGCACTCGGGAAGATAAATTGAAGACATGGCTGCTAAACGTAAGGTTTTCATCTAAGATCACGCCGAGATATTTTATTTGTTTTATTCGCGTAATTTCATTACAGCTGCAGTCGCGCTGGGGGATGTCCACAAATGAGCAGTTATATATTTTTAGGGTGGCAGCGACTGGCAGAGCTGACCGAATTGTTTTAGAGAAAGCCATGTAGCCAGATTTTTGGTCGTTTAATGTGAGAACGTTGTTATGTAATGCCCTCGCTACGTTGTGCATGCCTTGTTCTGCAGCGATGGACGATTGGCCCCATGTTGAGTCACGGCAAACAATAGCAGTGTTATCAGCATACGCTACTATATCTGCGTTATGGAGCTTGTGCTCTACTGTGTCCTTTATACTCCCTTGTGGAACCCCGTAATTCACCTCTGTCTCGGCGCTGGTATAATTACGTATTTCTACACACTGCTTCCTGTGTGTCAGATAGGTTTTAAACCGGTGGAGTGCAATACGTACGCGTCTTATACGCGCGGCCTCTAATTCTTTTAACAGTAAGCAGGTTGAGACAGTGTCTAGGGCTCTAGTCAGGTAATGAAAGCCACACAAGCAGTGCTCAATCAAATTACTTCAACAGTTGATTCATTGCAGCTCCGCGTGACCTGACGCATATATTGCACAGATAAGACAACCGCCGCAACCATCATAAATCAAACTGTTCCTGGTTCAAGTTCATCCGCGACACTACCAGACCAGAGCACCAGTTGAACATCACTTTTATGATTGAGTTCAAACATCAGTATTTTCATTAATCAAAGATGCCTCTGACGCCGGTTACCAAGTTCAGCGCGAATTTATTATGTTTTGTTTCATTTAATATATGAACTTTAACTGCGCGAAAACACTCCTCATCATTATCAGCCCTTGTTTATTTACTGCTGGATATAAGCCTTCCCCAATGTCTTCCACCAAATGCGGTCCTCAGCTTCTCGCATCCACCCACTTCCGACCGCTCTGATGATGTCGTCGGCCCATCTGAAGAGAGGGTGTCCTACGCCTGTGCGACCTGTACGCAGATTTTGCTTCCCGATCGGCCGTCGCTGACACGGCAGACATGGCTGGCCCACTGTCACTTCAGCTTGCATAGTTTGAGAGCTACATCAACAACTTTAGTCCCACACCCCTAGCACCCTTATAAGAAAGCGTATAAAAATGTTTTATTATTTCAGAAAACTATTACAGGTATACCGATATATAAAGTAGCGCCCGCGATTGAGCCCCACCACCACTGAAACAAACCAGCCCCCCGTAGACTGCTTAACTATAAAAGTTTAACGATTAAAAGTGATTGTACAAATAACCGAGTCAACCCGGGTTGATTAATTGTAAATCTTTTGTCGCCTTCCGCTTCCCAGCTAACTTTCTGCATTGAAGGTATGTTCTACGGAGACGCGTACAATGGTGGTAATCAGCGGGATGCCTCCCTCGGAAACTCGCTCTGGCGGAATTATAGTTTCAAGTGAAATCAAGTATCGGTGCACAGACACAGAAGTAGAAAACCCGTCAGTGGTGTGGCGGAAAGCTCCCGCTAATTAGATGCGCTGCACGAGCTGGTACCCGGTGCTGCTGCTTTTGTAACATAACGTAAGCAAATGATTTTTCCACACGGCAAAGTGATGAGACGATCGGGAAGTTCACCTGGTGATAATCTCTGAGCCTTGGTATTGCATGAAGATATTATCATAACTGTAGCAAATTTTCTCTTAGGCTCTAAGAGACACATGAACGGAAGTTGGTGCGCGATGACGCTTTAATGGGCTGCGAGACTTATTTCCTAATTTTAGTAATTACTAAACGTAAAGAAATAACTACACAAGATGATATTACACAATACAATAACGTGTCAATTTACTAAACCAACGTTCACTAGGAATGCTCTTTTGACGTCATCACGTAGTTTACTAAAGATCTTACTTGTAGCACATGATGCGCTGCACACCAGCCTCCGTTCCTTAATTAACTACAAAATGTTAAATCAAACAATGTGAACGAGATGATTTTAAAATGTTTGATCCTTTCTAGCGGATGATGCAAGCGGCGGATTGAGCGACACCAGTGTACAGAATTTACTAAGGTCAAAGACTAAAAACCAGAAAAAAAGGCTCTTTGATCTCGTAAAATGTTTAGCTCACGGTGGACGGGTGCGGGGCTGGGAATGTTTCATTATCGCTGTCGTTTCTGTTTCTTTGTTGTTGGCGTTTCAAAAGAAGCTGAAAGTTTATCCATCGCGCTGTAAAAATAAGAACTCGCCCCCACAAAGGGTTGCGGCGCGGTGCGGTGCGGCGCGGTGCGGCGCGGCGCGGGGCGGTCGTGCACCAGTCCCAGGAGTACACCGCGTCACCATTTTACCCGTTGACTCTGCTTAGGGTAGAGGTGAATGAGGACAGCTATGGATTATTTTAATGCAAGCAACAATTATCCAATCGTTACGGTTTGAAGTGATCTGTTACTTGTGAAGTTATGAAGCTGATAACAAATACAACCTCCTCACAATGTGATGAAGGCAAACATGACGGCCGGAGCGTCGCCGATGTCAGACAAGTAAAGCCTTTGTTTGTAGTGGGCCCCCGCACTGACCGGACGGGGCCGGCTGCAGCGCCCACTGCAGCCGCCAGGCGGGAACCTGACTTTACATTTTATGTGCCGCTGCAACTGATTCTGGAGGAGGTAACGCTGCGACTACTGCTAACTTCTCAATTTCTTATCGAGTCAGACGTTCACCTGATGGTAAGTATTTGCCCATTCGTACCAGAGGAGTTAGTTAGGATAGTATACACTGGACTACACTGTGCTCGTCGTCATGAGACATATGTCTCGATGCCTCAGTGGTTTCACTAACTATGGCGCTTTTCAAACCGGAACACAGTAATGTTCGTTCAATGCTGTGTGTCAGCTGCGATAGGTGCTGCAGTGATATACTAGTGACATACTACCGGTTGGTAGCATGGCAGGGTAGCTGCTTGCCACGCCTGCAGGTGTGTCACTGACATGCAGCTGTACGATCTCGTCCTCTTGAAATGTTGCAAAAGATTGATTTACCAGTGCATTCTGCTGCCCACGTCTGATTCGTATTGCCTCCTTAATAATTAAAGCGGGGTGCACTGCAAACCAAACTGAGCAGCACAGGAGCTGGAGCGACTGCCGGCGCGCGTTGTTACAGAATTAGTGCCATGAATCGTTGAAATTCATAAATGATTTATCAGGGTGGGTGCGTGCGGTGCCGGGGGCCGCGGGCCGGGGAGCGCGGGCCGGGGGCGCGGCGCGAGTGCAGTTTAAATGGTTTACTGCAGTCCAACTCGTGCTCACTCTCGGCTGCAATGTTCATGTTTTAATAAATTTCAGCTTTATATACGCGGAGGCATAAATGCGGTGCGCGTGCGCGTGCATTGCCCAACTATATTGTCAAAAGGTCAAACGTAAATAAGCACCTAATTTTAAGTAGTTCAAATTTAACCAATAACTCGGTACAGTGTAATAAATAACTATTATTCACAATAAATTGACCGTAGGTGCGTGTTGCCATACAAATTGTTTATAAAACTTAAGAGCCATACCTTCCATCACCAGCACTGCGTTAACATCCGGTACGTGCTGATTGATTTTATCTGTGTGCACTCCACCTCCACATGATCTGTATCTTCGACAAATCTCTCACTTAAATATTCGTGAAATGAATTTAATATGGGTTACGATGTTTTCTTTTGTCGTATGTCTATACGGACCCGGATAACTCTCGGAGAGCATTCGATGGGCCACTTCTAGACCGGTTGGAGTGCCGCAGGCGCACGGCATCGCACCAGACTCGCTGCT
Source organism: Ornithoptera alexandrae (assembly GCA_029030555.1). Taxonomy (NCBI): domain Eukaryota; kingdom Metazoa; phylum Arthropoda; class Insecta; order Lepidoptera; family Papilionidae; genus Ornithoptera; species Ornithoptera alexandrae. The sequence continues at coordinate 165,892 of JARDVY010000009.1, forward strand.
TGAGGTCGTTTTTAAAACATTACTATGAACACATCTCTATAACACTAAGGAACCGCTGGAATTACTTCTAAACGAAATGTCTACCTTCCACATTACCGGAAGGTATCAAGTTATCGAATTACTTAGTTTTTGTTCCAAGCAAACTCCGGCGCGCAGGGCGAAGCCTCTCAAAATTATCATAAGCCAATATCTTGAATGTTCCGCGGACGGGCTCCAGGGAGCTAGGACCTTTGCATACGCGTTACACCAAATAAAGGGAAATGTACATTTTTTATTTTATTTTAATTTGTTAACTGCAGATTAGTAAGAATATTGACTGCAGCAGGTTGGTTCTGTACAATGTCGCCGCAGCACGACTCCTGCCGCCGAGCCTTCGTGATGCACGTGTTCGTAGAGCGCTGAGCGATGTAGATAGTGAAATTACTGCGGTAATACACGTACCGAGTGCGATCTTACAAGTAAACGAATTTGTATAGAGGAATGTGGTGTTACGTAAACACCCCCACCCGCACTTTATTATTAGGGGAAGGCGCGTTAATTGCCACTGGGGAAAATACCAGTTCGCATCGTCGCTTCGTTTAATGGAAAAATCAGTATAAAATGTGGTTATCGCGAGGATTCGCAAATTTACGTTCGACGACCTAAACAGGAGTAGAACTGATTGCTTTATATCCGGTATGGTGGGCCTGGATCTTGGCTGGACTTGGCTGCGCGCGCCACGTTTCAATATGCGCGATAAGGCCGCGAGTGCCCATTGAGATATCGGTTTAATTTGGAGGCCGCGGGCTGGCCGCGCCGGGCCGGACCCTCCCAGCGCCACCCCGCCCCATCCCGCCCCGCCGCGCACCACTTAACAATTTAATATAAAAACTCGAAATCCAGTCCCACGTGGTTATGATTCACAGCAATCTTTTTTTTGTCTTGTCACCGATCCTACTAAATTCGTTCCCGTTCGTCAACTTGTGGTCTGAATAACTACTTTATTCAAATTTCTCACCGCAACCATAACCAACCAGTGCAAGAACCGACGCCGCTGTGGTGACCCCGCCGCAGAGCCTATTTTTCTGCTAAGCAAGTTTATCAAACCCACTGTATTCTAGTTTGAAGATCCAGTTAGGTCGCCAGAGTAATTACCCAGGTATCGAGACTGCTCGTTTTAAGAGAACAGCTGATTGCGTAATGTTGACCGGTGCCACTTCCCGCCGACTGGCTCCTCTCGTCACTCTGTTTAATAAAAAATACTATTTTATTTATTAGAACTATAAATCTATGCAGCAGCCTGGTTCGCTGCTGCACTCTGTGCGTGTACAAGTTACGATGTAGCTACTGCCGCGTGAATTCGCTACACGTTTCTTTATTTAAATACTAAGCCATAACTTTAGAACAATCACGTCACTAATTTAAGCAGTAGATTGTTTGTCCTGCAGATTTATATGTGGTCTGTAAAAACAAAATTCGAATAAACATTACAGCATCCGGAGCGAGATGCGCTATCGCTACACCGTCTTCATAATAACCAAACTTTCGCAAGTTACGAGTGAGGGAGTTGGAGGGACGGTTAGTGTCATTAGATTGGCGAAAATACCTCCCACTTGAATTTATGATTAGC
>JARDVY010000009.1:172500-195000 GCA_029030555.1 Ornithoptera alexandrae
TTGTAACTCAATCAAAATCTACTATGATTGATGTTCCTGAAGGGGTTCACGTGCTAAATGAGTTTTGAATATCGAAGGGACTTTTAAACTGTTAGATAAAATTCTAATTATGAACGGACAGGCAGGACCCTCTCCCCTATTCTCAATGCCCGCGGCTGAGGGGTTTGGTCTGCTGTCTGAAATGAATGTGGGGCTGAGGCTGGGCTAGTCAGCTGTGGCTCAAAGTCTACGGGGAGCAGTAATTATGCTGGTTTTGAAAGTCAGTCCTTGCACAGATCTAAACGATGAAGTAGATTACATGTGGTGGTGGGGAATTATAAAACAAATAACAATAGGTACTACTGATGCAACCAAACGGCAGCCGCTATTGAAGCTGGGTACACATCCGGGTGAGCTGATAGATATAGGAAATTTTAAACATTAATTTCGCTTGCGAATTAATTTTGCAAAAAATTCATCATTTTTGATGTCAGTTTGGAAACAATGTCCGGATGAACAGGAAACATGTTATTTTGATTAACTGCGGGCGCGGCACAAGCGACGGGCGGAACAGGTTTTATTTAATATGGTTTAAGAGTCGCTACAGATTTTTGAAAACCAGAACACAGTAAAGTTTTCTTACTGGTATGGCAATAGTAGGAAGCGGCGCGGCGGTGCCGGCGCAGTGCACTCCGCGCATTAACATGTTTAATGCGTTCGCGGACCGACGGCGCGCTTATTGCACTTTAAAATATTCCGAGCGAGTCGCGATGATGATGATGCTGCACCATTAAGGAAGAGGAATGTTGTGTCCACCGGTTTTAACATATCGTAAAACCTAGCTCACCGCGCACTGCGAAGCAACAAAGACATCACGAGATATACACACGTAGACGTGGACACAGCCCACACCCTCACAACACCGCCCCGAGCCACTCATCCGTTTCCTTTAAACTACTGCACACAATAAAATGTAAATGTTGAAAAGTAATATTGTTTCCATGAGACATTTCATAATTAATGTATTAAAGTATATTTGTAACTCCCCCCCCCTCCTCCCTCCCTCGCCCCCTCCCGCCGCGCGCAGCAACAGACCCTGTGCAGTCTGCACGGGACCGAACTCGGCTAGGATATACCCCTTCCATGTGAATTAATTCAGGAACACCTGCAGCTACTCTCCAAGTTTTAATGGAATTTGAACATAATGAGATTATGTTCTGCTTTAACCCATTAACGCCCAAAATGAAACTGCAGTATATTTTTCTATTGTTTTTCTATTTATTAGTCCATAAGGGATAAAATATACTATATAAGAAGATAAAATGAAAAAAAAATGTACATATCAAGTTTTAGGGGTGTACTCAGCCGTGTACAGTGGGCTTTAGGAGTGAAATTGTTTGAAACAAGGTCGTTCAACGTTCAACACATAGCGTTTTCAAACATATTTCGCAACGCCAGCGAATTCTTTGGTGACAGATAACACATCGCAATGGGTTTTCCATCCGTTCAGGATTATGACCATTATTGTTCCGACCCCCTAGTGCCGCTGAGGATGACGGACGGCTCTTAGTTTTCGTTGGACGTAAATAAGTCCGTGCAATAATTCGTCTGAAAGATAACTGGTCCATGTAAGTTATCTCTTGTTTAGTTTTACTGAGCAAAACATGTAGTCGCCAAGCATTTGATATCGCCATATCTAACAAATAGGTAAATATAACCCACCACCACTTTTTTCCTTTTATTGAAATCCGATAAAGGCTGATAGACTGATCCATTTGGTCAACTCCACCCATTCCTTTATTATAGTTGACAAACATTTTAGGTACATTTACGTCAACCTTTTGCTTTCTGATGTTACACCATCGTTTGACTTTGCCCAGAGGCTCTATGTCATCAAAATTAGTTCCCATTGTAACGACATTATTGTCCTTCCAACGTACCATAGTTATCTCATTCTTTGTATCAAAACTATAATCATATTCCGCCCTAGGCTCCTTCTTCATATTTTTTACTGTGATCAGGGGACATTTCTTCGTCCGATTTTCTCGAACGGGCCAGTACCTCTAAAACCTAGTCTACCCAAATCGAGCAACAATTGATGATTGGTAAAAAAATTATCGAAATATACGATATGCTCTTTAGGAACTACGGGCATTTTAGCCAATAAAGATTTCACGACTCTCGCACCAAGGGTATCATCAGAAGGTTCTGTGGATTTTCCACAATAAACATCAAACGCGTAGCAATAACCATCTGAACTTGTCGCAGCCCAATTGCGATAACCAAATCTTACAGGCTTTCCTTGTATAAATTGTTTTGATGGATGACGCCCAAAATATTTGATCATGGACTCGTCCACAGACAAGCTTTCATGAAATACACCCCACTGACTAGAGTTTCGCTGAATCAAATCGCATAATGATCCGAGTTTGATCATTTTATCTGTCGAACCATCTATTAGACCGTTATCCACAAAATGAAGATTTCTTTTTATCTCCAAAAACCTATTGCGTGACATACAATTAGCAATCAATGGAACACCAAGGTCTTCATCCAAACTCCAGTAAGCACGTTCAGATGGCAATTCATGGTAACCGGTCAGTATCAGTACACCAAAAAAATTTTTCAAACATGCACTATCAAGTTCAATACCATGCCTATTATTTTGATTAGCGTACAAGACACTGTTAGTTGTTATCAAATCCATTACATCATGATCAAATATTTTTTCAAACAACATTACGGGATTGCAGTCTGCTAAGCTTTCAACAACGTATTTTTGTCTCTTTTGTACGATATCGGTAATTTCATAAGTAGAACTATAGGTTGGCTGAGTTTTCCTCCATACAGGTAAATCTACATCACATTTTTTGGCACGTTTTGCAGGCATAGGTCTTAGCGGCTCATCATCACTGTCGCTTAATTCCGAAACATCGTAGTCAGGACGACGCCGACCTACCTCAATAGTCCCTGGAACGTCCATAGGGAAACTTGAAGCCGCCAAATTATCTTCATTACCTTCTTCCTCATCACTCACCACAGCCGGATCTGGTGGCACTAATACCATATCGTACTCTTCATCATTGCTTTCATCAGCCAAAATTGATTCCAAGGCTTCCTCCAGTCTCTTACAGCTGGTAAATACGTTCCGATTAGCCATTTCAACTTATAAGTAATACTGTAAACAAAACGAAATTTTAGTACGAATCTGCCCGCTGCACCCGCCTGTGTACAACAAATGAAACAAACCCTACTTTACAAGTTTTGTAATAAACTTTCATTCTTATGTTATTATTACCAACACAAATAAATAGTCTCCATAAAAATAAAAAAAGAAGTTGAAATATTTCACTATTTTTGATAAAAACCAACAAAATAATCTTACCTTGTATGTCGTGTCTGGACTCCGTATTTTATTACAAAATAAGTGACATTTGTTTTCGCGCCACCGCCTATTTTTATTTATTATGTGGTAACTAGTGTCATCTAGATTTGTAATTTCTAACTACCTTCAACACTTACCATAGATAAAATACATAATTTATCGATTAAGTAGTTGTACCTGTGCAGGTACAGAGAGCGGTAATGGGTTAATTCGGATCCAGTTCGTTTAGTGCAGTTGCAAATTCGATAAGGTTGCATTGAAAGCAACGGCACAACCACAATGATAATATAACCCACAGTTTGGTCATCTTAGTATTTAATAAATAAGTTAACGGTGTCTTACGTGATGAAGATGGGCATGATAGCAGCCCTCTGACGTCATCAACTGTAATAGTTAATAGAAACAAAACGACTTTTTCCGTTACCCAGATAATAGCTGTTGGTGCGTGTACTGGACCGCTTGAATCGCAGTTACTCGTATATCCGTGTTCATCAGTTTTTTTTTAGTTTTCTAGTAATTTCGCACGTATCCGGACAAGTTGTAGGGAACCCTGGCCGGCAGGTAGCTCATGTCTCAAGGCTCAACTTAGACATACTAAAATATACACGTGTCTGTAGAATAGATTGAGATCGCTAATCTCCACAGCCGTTACACCGGACGCTGTGCTCGTAACTATTGCCTCTTGTGTGTGTGTGCGTGTGTGTGCGCGTGTGTGTGTGTTTCGCACTAACTAAACGTTTGTCTCACTCTCTTCAGATTGTAGTTAGTATACAAAAAAAATTAATAGATTTTGACAATCAAATTGAAACAGAGTAATGTTTGTGAGTTGCTGCTCAGCCGTGGAGGGGACCGCAGCGGTGCTCCCACCTGGTGATCGTCTTCGTGAACTGTTATATTTAAAAGTTGTGTATGTGATTACCGAGTGAGGGATTTCAGTTTGTTCAAGAGATCTCCTTCCCCCGGGTATTTGTGGGCCTAGGCTTCATTCCTTTATTTCTTTTTACAATTATTATTTTTCTTCCTCATTCTCACCTTCCATTCTATTCTTCCATTCCTTCTTTCTCATGTATGATCCATCTTAATTCCTTCTTTCGTCCTTCCCTTAAATGAGTTAGAGCACATACTTTCTATTTATTTTTCATCCTTACTTCTATTACATTTCTTTGTCCATTTCCTTATTTCTATACATTATGTCCTTAGTCTATCCTTACGTCTAGACCCTGTACATTATTTCATTTTTTTGTGTTCAGGAGATTTGGTTAGAATAAAAAATTTATTTTATTTAAGATAATGGAAGATATGTTACCTAATGGTTAAAATTGATACATCACCGCAAGGGGTTCAATATCTAACTGATACTAATAAAAACAAAACTAAAACAATCCTTATGTTTTGATAATCCGGCATCGAGGGTGCTCCCACGCCCCGTATTGGGTTCATAAAGTAAATGCGGAATACCGTTACGATTCATCAATTTAAAGTTCACGGAATCCATTAGAGCAACAGAGAAATTATTTTAAATTCTCGTAAGTAAGCTGGCCTGCAGCGGGCGGAGTGGGGAGGGGGTGGCGGCTCAACGAGGCGTTACTTTGATCCGGCGAAGTAGCATCTAGAATATTCTCAGAAATTCCCAACAAAAGGTTCTTTCTCAGTATAAAGTAACGTAATTAGGAATAACGAGGAATAGGTTCAATTGCAGGTGAAATATGGAGAGAACAGTAGCGATTGTACAGTCGATGCAAACGCGAATAACAACCTTATTTGTTACCAACAACATCCGGCTGTAGGTACATTCAAATTGTTGCTGTTGACTGTACAAGTGAGCCTCCGACACAGCAGAGTACTACCATCCCATTATTTCTGACAGTTTCGTAAAAGGCGATTAAAGGAATAGATTGAAGGGTGGTCTGCAATATGTCACTTAAGATGTGAGATTTTGTTAGAGGCTTGCAATTTTTCCCGAAACTAGTGGTTCCCCTAACAGCAGCATATTCAACACGGGTGGACCTGTCGTGGAACACTGTCACGGAATTAGAAAAAAAATTACAATATGGCAAGAGAAAACATGTTGTGCCGAACCCATACGAAGCAAACAACTGAGTAAGAGGATGATGACGTTTCATGTTCCTTGCACTAATTAAAATTAGAAAAAACATCGGCACTGAATCCACGATCTGAACTATCGCATGCCTATAAAAAACATTCAGGATGAAGGACAGTTATCAAGTGGATGTGAACCGTCGACGCTGAAGCGTAGAGTGGAGAAACGTGTGAGCGGAGTAAAGTGTAAGCGAGTTAACGACATTGACGCCGCGGCTGGCGTGCGGCGGACCTTGTGCTGTTAGCAGTAAGTGCGGTAGTCGCGCATCAACACTGCGCTTATCGGAGCCGTGGCGGATTGCTTATCGGCGCGCGGCATCCGACTGCGCTCGCGGCGGGCTGCGCGCGGGCCCGGGGTCACGCCGCCACCGCCGCCACCGCCACCACCGCCTTCTGTACTCCTCTCCTTATTGTTCGTTGGTACACGTGCGGAGCGCTTCCGACTGAACCACTACGACCTACCAGCGGAGAGTCGTCGTAGCCGCGGTTCCATTGGCGACAGATGGAACCAGCGCCCGCTGCCACAGTATACGGACAACATTCACAATACGCGCACTTATACTTGTGTAATAATAAAGTTTAATAGATCGTAAAATGAAATCGGGACAGCGTCGTAGTGTCGGTAGTTAAAGGGCGCGCGGGAGGCTCCCCCGGCGTTAAGGATTAACGACCGGGAGGAGATCAAATAGAGGATTACTCACCTAAAAGGCAGGTTATCATTCTACTAATCTCTCCAACAAGTAGGTGAGGTGAGCAGGTGCAAGTTACTGACGTACGATATGCACATTAGACATATCTGTTCACCGCTGCGTCCGCTTCGCGCAGCCTGTGAACGCATCCACACCGTACCGGAGAACAAATGAACTGTACTCCAATTGATTTCTATATTACAATTATCAAATATCTGCAGACTAAAACAAAACCAATAAAAGTCAAAATCACAAAAAAGAGCGAACAATAGATGAACAAACATTTTTGTTTATTAAGTACACGATCGTGTCTGTTTCCAACTTAATAATACCGGTTCAGCCACTTGGGAGCCAATACTTCACAGTCGAGCTCAGGGTGAAGTTTCGGTATAAACATTTACCGCCGGGGTTGTAACAAATACACACAACTGTGTACAGTGAACGCGAGCTTAGCTATTATATTATACATAAGCGTAACTTATTGTTTCTTTGTTAAACTTAACTTGTATGACATAAATCAGATTCACTTCATTCAAAATGTATACAGAAGACGTGCGGAGTGAGGAGTGCGGACTGCGGAGTGAGGAGTGAGGAGTGCGCAGTGCGGAGGGGTTCCGCGCACAAGTAATTCTTCGTTGATGAAAATTGACATTTTGCTGGAGCGGGAAACACTCCCCGTGAGCAATTCAATTCTTCAACACAAATAATTTCGCAGCCGTCAATAACCGGGTGCCCATTACCCAGTCAATAATTCCTTGTCTGGACTCCATTACGATGGAACAGTTCTTAAGTCGGGGAAACTTTTATTTATTGAATAATGTGTGTTTGTGCTGTTCTACTTCTGTCGATGGTTTTCCTTAAATATTGCGAGCGAAGAATGTTTTGTAGCATCTAGACCTCCCTCCCATACACTAACGTAGGATATTCTGTACTTTGTTAAGAATATTAATATATTGATAAATAAAAAAAGGTTTTAAGTAGGTAAAACGCTTATTGCTTTACAAGTTTTCTATGGAAAATTCCCACCACTTGAAATGTTTCAGTACTTCAATTCCTGGACAGGACATCGACTTTTATTGAAATGTAGTTACACATTAAGTGATGTAATAAAACCCTGCTAGTGTACTTTAACTCCAACTTGTTACAATCGCTTAACCATTACATATTTAATGTTACACGTTACAGATTGTTTCATTCGCATGAATTTTAAATGTGATAGAAATAAACGTTAAGTTAAGATGGTGATGATACAACATCCTAACGCTTTACACTTTGAGCTGCTGGTGAATGTCACTCTGTGAAATAAACGATTCTTACGAAAGATACGGTTCAAGAATTAATTTAACTCACATACACACACACACACACACACACACACACACACACACACACACACACAATGTATACTCCGACAAGGACACACACATCCACAATTACCGACATGAAGATAGAGTGCGGCGTTAAGTCGCGCCGGAGTTCAAACTACTCACAGGGCACGTGCCCCGCGCGCCGCGCACGCGCACCGCACACCTACACACACGTACGCACACATCTACTCACGCGCACCATGCACGCGTCCGCACACACACACGCACGCCGGCATGCCGCCGATCTAGTTGTGACACGGCGACATAACGCTTAGCAGTGTTGGTAGAGTGTCACGAGACCGAGTGCTGTGAAGATCAGAACTCACAAATATTCATTCATTTAAATGGACATCCAGCCGCTGTAACACAAGTTAACAACTAAAGTATAATTAGGTAACGACAATATTATCCTAAATGTATAACATTTGAAGGATGTTAGTACGAGCGTTGAGAAATGTGCATTAGCACAACTAGCTGTTGGCAAGGTTTCATTTCTCTTGGATTCTACCACCGACAGTACTCCAACGAAGTGTCAACACTGGCGTCTGCCGCTGTATTCATAAATGGTTGGGTACGCCAGTAGACCTAGTTCTTAGCCAAACGCATACCGGTAACGGAGCTTCTTAGCAGAGTGTGAGGCGCCGCCTGCCTCCTCATCATATGCATGTAGTTTCCGTCAGCCTTGTATTGTTCGCTGAAGCATATTAAGTCGACTTTGTATGTTATCTATTTACAAATGTAGAGAGAGATCTGTCGAATCGTTTTTGTAAATCCGCTTATATCCAGCGCAGACTAACTGACTGCAACAAAGCTGCGGGGGTGCAACCCGCAGCCGCCCCCCCACGCGCACCCCCACGCGCACCCCCGCGCGCACCCCCGCGCGCACCCCCGCGCGCACCCCCGCGCGCCGCCCGCTGCGCGCGATGGCTCAGATAACCGGCACCGGTGTTTGCGTAAGCGGCTGATAATTCCCCCATATTTCCGAACCAATATTGCCGAACTGTGTAACATTTGACTCTGATTGAATGCGCTCGCACCTAACCTCGAGTGTTACCGATAAACACAGCGATACGGTGCAAAGCCCCGCCGGCTCATTTGTCTGCACTCTATGCAGCGCCAGCACCGTACCTTCGTTTCATTTAAACAACAGACTATAATCGAATGCAACTTTAAACTTTATGTAACATGTTATTATACTTAGGGGCGCACTGCACGCTCACCGTGCCGTACTATCAAGTGAAACATTATTGTTATAACAATCTCAATACAATATGATCACATTACAGCCATTGCAGAGAAATGTTGTTCCGTTGAGGTCCATGAGGATCTGACAAAACTGACGGGAAAGAGAAAGGAGCGTAAGCAATGGAGTTTCCCTCGTCCGCCGCTGGTAGGACGCTGGTGGTCGACACTATTCCATTGCTATGTTTTGGAAGACTGTGCATCCAGTAAGACTTGGCCGTGTACCTCAAAGCGAATACAATGTGGCTACAACATCTGAACCCTCGTCTCGTTCATCTCGTAGACCTCCTGCACGACACTTCGGATGGAATGCGCTGGAGTGGATAGTTGCACGAGTATTACAAAGTAATCGCAGTGACCGAGTAGTTAGTACGATTGGTGGTGCAAGTGAATAGTTAATAGCGAGTTATTGCCGTGAGCGGGTCGCGGTCACCACCACTTACCATTATTAGCTAATTGCCAACTGATTATGGTATATCCTGGTGGCGCGGTGCCATGTCGGCGCGGGTTATGCCTGACCACTGGCACTAGATACATTGCAATCGGAGACCAGGTCCCGGGTTCATTAGAGTTATGTTTTAGTGTAGTTCACGTACAATAAGTTGTTGACGAGTTAACTTATTCCATATCACTAGGCTTCGGAACAAAGATATCTTGTGAATGTGGTGAAATGTAGTTTTCGACGTGACTATACTACAGAAGTGCTTATTTTTGCAGAGAAACAGTTCTCTGCTACTGTACGTGGTCACAACACGGGCCAGATGTTCACCTGGTGGTGACACGCCTGCACATTGCAAAGTAGCGCTAGTTGGGATGATATTGATTGAAGACAGATCCGGTGCCTGACATTGTCTCGATAGACACCGCCGCAACACCAATTTCTGCCGGCAAATCCTACTGTGCAGACATTGCTGTGTTCTGGTTTGAAAGGCGCTGTAACTAGTGTTATTACATTTTCAATAATTTTTATAACTTTCTAACTAGCATCACTTTGTTATGAGCGAGCGCATCACTTACCATCAGGTGAACGTTCGGTTAGTATTATCGCTTAATTGTATAAAATATATATATACTGTGCTCTTCCTGAAACATAAGATGTCTAGAATGTGATGGTAACGACCGCGGTAGTCTCACTAGTCGCAGCGTCCTTCAATGTTGCACACTAATGTTTGCAATAAAAAGTGCAGTGGTGTCCGCCAACAGAGACCTAAGCCAGTACTCTCTATACAATACTGTGTTCCGGTTCGAAAGGCGTTGTACCTGATAAAGTTACTATGATAATGAGATTTTATATATTCAACTCGCGCGACGTGTTGCTATGTAAACGTCCTAACCAGCAGCTCACCGTCAGGAGCGCTCGTATAGCTTATCGTCAAGTAAAAGTGCAGCTTGAACTATTTTTACCAGTATCATTTAATTGGCAGTTAATTATGTTTAATACAAATATTAGTTAACTTTACGTCAGTTTTAACTATCTTTATTTCTGATACATTTAATAATATGTTACCGTGTGTACTCGCCGGTGCCGGTGCTGGTGCCGGTGCTGGTGCCGGTGCTGGTGCCGGTGCTGGTGCTAGTGCCGGTGTGCATGTGTATTCAATTTTTCTTAAAGCAATCGGAACTGACTGCGCGTATCTGGTTGTTTGAACTTTAACCATCTAATATGTTTGTGCCGTTGTGTAAACACGCGTTAATTTATGGTCTCGGTAAAAACTGGATCGTTCGTGATCAGCGGGAGTACACCGACAGGCCCGCCAGGCCCGCCAGGCACGTCAGGCCCGCCGCTAGATAAATAAATGAACTCTATTGGAAGCGCGAACAGTTACACCGGAGCACGGGACGCTGAGATCAGTTATTGTCTTTGGCGGCTGCGCGTGGTCTTTCAGCACGGAGCAATTACGAAACGTACTGAGAAAAAGCTTCAGTAGTGCTGATGAGAACACAAATATAATATTGTGAACATGACCTTATAATAATTAATATTGGCAGAATCTTAAAAGAAATGAAGCTAAAGGGTACATCTTCTGGTAACCACTACGCCATCGTGACGTTTTAAAATATTACTGGTGGGTAGTCCCTGTTGTCCAAGACCGTCTAGATAGGTACCACCGCAGCTCCTATTGCAGCCGACAAACAATACTGTGCAAACATTACTGTGTTCCAGTTTGAAGGGCGCTGTAGCTAGTGGAATAAGTGGGCTAACGAGAGTCAATATGTTATGCTTCAAGACGACGAGCACAATGTGATGCTGTGTATACCTTAATCAGCGCAACGTTATCATGAGCGGGCGCATACCGTCAGGTAACCGCCGTGTTCGTTTCGTTGCTTCGTAGAACAAAACAAATGTACATCAAACTTGGCTCAACCATTTGCGAAGCTGTGTCGCGCCCCTCTATATATATCAAGTGTTTATCTGATGGTACTGTCTCCTAGCGCACCGGGCGCTGGTCGTATCAAGAGATAACGAGTTTAGTGCAGCCTAAACATCGCCGCACCTCTCCTGTTGTGTCAACGTCCGCCTGTGTAATGCGATACACCACTCGCCCCCGGCCCCACGTAACATAGTAACACAGTAACAGTAACAACGTCCCTGTAAACTTAACTGCCTCGTTAGAACAAGCAAGTATTCTTCGGCTCCTTTGTTATTCACCGTCAAGAACAAATTTCATGACGTTACCGAGTTCCGGTACGAACGGCGCTGCAGCTGGTAAAGCGGTACCGCAGGATAACGTGGTGCAGAGCAAACTAACAATGTTTAAATTACATTTAGGTTTATGTGTTAAGGTTAAGCACTAAAATTAAATATACAAATTGTTTTTATTATAATGTGGACTTATCCAGTAGACGTCTCCGCCGGCTGCCAGGGCGGGGGTGACTGCATGCGTTGCGCCCCCGCGGTACACGTTTTTCGTACAAAGTGCATCGGTATGTGTGTCAGTAATCTTGCAGCTGGAGTGCAGTCAGTTCCTCTTACTTGCACAACACCAGCACGACCTCGTGGTATTTCCGATGGTATCGCTTACCTTGGTACACTTGCTGGTGACAGGTCTCTGTTATTGGAAACCGTGTAGGTAGGTACCATCGCAGCGCTTATTTCTACTGCTAAATGGTAATGTGCAAAGACTATGGTATTCCGGTTTGACTGGTGCTGTCGCTAATGAAATGACTGATGGAATGAGACAACTTCTCGTGTCCCAAGGCGGAGAGCGCTATCTAGTGTAGTGTAGACTATCTCAAGTAGCCCCATGTTGTTATGGGCAGGTGTATCACTTACCATCAGGTGAACGTCTCGCTCGTCCCCTCGCATCGTAGAATAAAAAAAAATCTCCAATCTGTTACAAAGTAACAGGACAGTAATACGAGGATGCTTGGAGGTTCGATATGTTCTATTTCTAATTGTATTACTTAATTTAATGTTTAATAGTGCGTTACAAGCGAACCCCGCTCGCGTAGTTACTTATTTGGTTAAGTAACGATTGACAGATCTGTCTGCCAGTTCCGCGAGGTGGCCGCACTAGATAAAGAGTGAAGATACAATGAACCTAATTAAAGTACCCGGCCGCTGAGTTTGCGTCTGCTTCGCATTAAACATCTCCGCTGCGCAGCATCTTGGTATCACCACATTTTACGCCGACTGAGATATGTCTGAGTGAACTGTAAACAGTCGTCGGTGATGAACGGCTGTCAGTCTTCTCTGGTCTCGCACTGTGGCAGCGCTTCAAGCGTAATTTAGTTATCATCAGAGTGGAAAGTTTTGTGTTTGAACTGATATTTGAACTAATTCTCCGACTCCTCGCTGCTGAATTGTTGAAGCTACATCTTTCTTAACTTGACGCATATCGAATGAAATTGTAGGGAAGTTCTGAACGCTTCTCCGACGTCATAACTTATGCATATTGAAATCACATCAAGGATGCAGTGAGGCAGTGCACTTGCAAACAAGATAATAAAATGATAAGATTTAACTTTAACCTTAACTTGGTTTAAAATTTATCAAATTTTATTAAAAAACCTTTTAAGTATGTACGTACGTGTCGGACACTGTGTAGAGCGGACGGAACGTTCAGCGAGCTGAACAGATACTCAGCCTGACAACGTTAGGGCGCGGGGCTGATTCTCTAAATAATAGCCGAAAGCCGTCTCAGCCAATGAGATCTGGAAACAAAAACTTCCGTTAATACTCGGTTAAGCCGTTTGAAGTCCGGTAGAGCTTCTTATAACATAAAACCCATATTTGCAAAGCCATTCGTCATTGTCCCCGGGGCCGAGAGGAATGTTATTAAAGTTATAATGCATAAACGTTTCAAAAGCTTTTTATGTTTGACTGTTCGACTGTACGCGCACCCGGCAACCCCGCAACCCCGCACCCCGCAACCCCGCAACCCCGCAACCCACACCCCATTCCGCAACACTTGAGCGGAGAGCAAGAGTAAATAATAAATGCGGTAAAAATGAGAACACGCACACCCCTACGGGGGGCACGGGGGTGAAGGGTGTGCGCATAATGAATGCGTTTCGCCCGTCGGAGGACTGCTACTGAATGTCTGTTGCACGACGTGCACAGCGCGGCGAACGGGACATGGACTTTGGTAAAATCTTCAAATAGCAAAGTGTCGCGACACGCAGTGATCACCAGCCGCAAGACAAAGGCAACTATTGTCCATGATAGCGAGGCTGGAGGTGACGAAACGTAGTCGCCGGGTACAGGCCCCTGCAGCCAGCATCGGCGACGCGGCCTGCCCGGAGTGAATCTTGCATGAAGGATTTCCACTAACATAAAAGCAATACGTACGAACAAACGTGGCAATGCGGCATAAACATAAACAACAACAACAACAACAATAACATCGTTTTTAATTAGCGGTTATCTGCATAAGAAAGTTTTAATGAAATGGCGCGATACACTTTTGTGTGTACGTATGTGTGTGTGTGTATGTATGTGTGTGTGTGTGTGTGTGTGTGTGTGTGTGTGTGTGTGTGTGTGTGTGTGTGGGTGTGTGTGTGTGGGTGTGTACATGTACATCCGCAATGTTCTTTCATTTGTGAGTTTCCGATTACGGCACTCGGGAGTAATTTCCGCTTTTCATTTCAATTCGTATTAATTCACCTTTTCTGTGCAATATTGAATTACTGAGCGCGAGGAGACGCGCGGAAGCCTGTTCAAAACATCTCGCGGTTCCCGCCGGTCTAATAAACAGGAAAGATTTTAATAGACAGTGAATTTTACAAAATTAAAGGCATCAAGAATACTTTCAGCTGTCGTCCCCGACCACAAATCTTCTATTTGATCTTCAGAGTCAGCGTATTTAATTTCGTGTACTCCTCGTTATGAATTGTAACAACAGTTTTATCCTCACGTTTGCGGTGCATCGATTCAATGCTGTAATTGTAGGCAAAGTTGCAATAATGCAAAACTGAGAGCGCTTTATCTACACCACCTCACCGGAAGCGGGCTTAATGGATCTGCCTTCCTACGTGGGGGCGGGCCGATTCGGAATGTTCGATTCAATTCGTCTATTTTCGCTGGTGATGGATCACATTGTAAATATTATCATTAAACGCAGACATAAAATATAGTGTTAACGCATTTTATTCCCTCCAACACAAACCATTCCACACACACACACACACACACACACACACACACACACATACACACACACACACAATATTTTTAATCTCCGAAACAAACTGTTCTCACTTCTAACCGCAACTAATTTTATCTTCGAGAGTTGGTAACGCCTGCTGACTGCCGCCGCCGGGCGACGCGCGCGCAGCCGCCCCCCGACACTTGTTTATCACATAACAAATACATTTCGCGGGGTGACAAGTGTCCATTAACTTGCGGAACGATGAGACGCTAGTTAGGATGATTACACAGCGATTGTTATCTTAAAAAAGAAATGGCTCTTGACGTTGCTCCGGCTATTATATTTAGCCTTTCAATTTGTCGCGACGGCCGGAAGTGAGCGCGCAGGTGCCGCTGCTGCAGACCACGTGCTCCAGCTTCGATGTTTACTGAAACACAAATTACGTAGTGAATAGACAAAAGATAATAAAAGTGTGGAATATTTTCACTCTCGTGCAGTTAGGACTGTCATTGAGTAACGAGATCACTGAAATGTAAATTAACAAACAATTTGATTTTGTAAATAATCGCGAACGTTCGTGTTGTCTTTGTGCGCTTGTGTCGGCGAAGTTGGTGTCGGCGACGTTGGTGTCTGCGACGTTGGTGTCGGCGACGTTGGTGTCGGCGACGTTGGTGTCGGCGACGTTGGTGTCGGCGACGTTGGTGTCGGTAACGTTGGTGTCGGTGACGTTGGTACCGACGACGTTGGTGTCGACGAAGTTGGTGTCGGTAACGTTGGTGTCGGTGACGTTGTGTCGACGACGTTGGTGTCGGCGACGATTGCGTCGGCGACGTTGGTGTCGGTGACGTTGGTATCGGCGACGTTGGTGTCGGCGATGATGGTGTCGGCAACGTTGGTGTCGGCGATGATGGTGTCGGCAACGTTGGTGTCGGCGACGTTGGTGTCGGCGATGTTGGTGTCGGCAACGTTGGTGTCGGTGACGTTGTGTCGATAACGTTGGTGTCGGCGACGTTTGCGTCGGCGACGTTGGTGTCGACGACGTTGGTGTCGGTAACGTTGGTGTCGGTGACGTTGGTACCGACGACGTTGGTGTCGACGACGTTGGTGTCGGTGACGTTGGTGTCGACGACGTTGGTGTCGGCGACGATTGCGTCGGCAACGTTTGTGTCGGTGACGTTGGTGTCGGCGATGATGGTGTCGGCAACGTTGGTGTCGACGACGTTGGTGTCGGTAACGTTCGTGTCGGTGACGTTGTGTCGACGACGTTGGTGTCGGCGACGATTGCGTCGGCGACGTTGGTGTCGGTAACGTTGATGTCGGTGACGTTGGTACCGACGTCGTTGGTGTCAACGACGTTGGTGTCGGTAACGTTGGTGTCGGTGACGTTGTGTCGACGACGTTGGTGTCGGCGACGTTTGTGTCGGCGATAATGGTGTCGGCAACGTTGGTGTCGGCGACGTTGGTGTCGGCGATGTTGGTGTCGGCAACGTTGGTGTCGGTGACGTTGGTGTCGACGACGTTGGTGTCGTCGACGTTGGTGTCAGTAACGTTAGTGTCGGCGACGTTGGAGTCGGCGATGTCGGTGTCGGCGACGTTGGTGTCGGCGACGTTGGTGTCGGCAACGTTGGTGTCGGCGACGTTGGAGTCGGCGACGTTGGTGTCGGCGACGTTTGTGTCGGCGACGTTGGTGTCGGCGACGTTGGTGTCGGCGACGTTGGTGTCGGCGACGTTGGTGTCGGCGATGTTTGTGACGGTGGAGGGACGTCCTGGACGTAATCGCGTCCGCGTATTGCACCTCGTTTTATTCTTTCCTGATCAATTATTTATAGCGCAACGCGACGGTGTGCGTGCCTGTCCGCTAATGTGTTTCTACTGTAAACACGGCGCTGGCGCGTGCTGCAGTCCTTGTAGCGCTGGGCTCCCGTAAATAATTATTTCATTAAAGCAACACCACGGTCCTTGACCTGGAGGTCAGCCACACGCTTAACCTTACTATTACAAGCTCCCCTCTTACGGTCGATGCCTATACTAAAGATGTAAGAAATAGTATTGCAGATACATAGATACATATTGTATATACATTTAATACGACTATCTGTATATATAAGTACAATAACTAAAAATAAATAATTATTAGGAAGTCAAGAAGGTTTACGTGGAACCCAACAGGCTAAACCGTGTACCTCTCCCGCGATTCGGGCGGTACGACCCTAGGGTCTGTGGGACCATGGGTGGCTGGAGTGTTGAATCATAGCATCTGACATGCCTGTGTGTGAGGCTGTGGCAAGGTAGCTAGCTGTGAACGGTATTTATATTTCAAAATGTATAAGCTCTTTTCAATTTTATGTTTATACTTTATATTTGTAATCGCGGCGCGAGTCTTAACCATGCTCCATATAATATTCCAGACCTATGTAATTGGAGCATTGGGAACTCCTCAAAACTATTGTCCATTCGCGGTGGCGACTCGAGTGGCACGGGGCCGACCCGCTCCGCCGGCTGAGGATTTCTGTTTATGCGGATCGCTGCCGGAAAGAACCGAGGGAATTAAATTCCGTAAACGAAAGGAGAATACAAAACTTAATAGCAAACAACCCTCCTCGAAGTAGATATGGCACACGAGCAGTACCCGGCCGGAGCGAGAGTATATAGTCCATAAAAGAGGGTGTCATGACTTTAACGCGTGTGTCTGTGAAGCTGTTTCTGAAGATGAAGTCGGTGCCCAAACAGCGGAAGCAGTCAGTTTTAATATTTTTTATAGATCTAACTCTTTACAGGAATAATTTGATTCTCTCTTAGAACTCGTCATCTCTGGGTGTGACCGCAAGAGGGATCTATAACGTAACAAAAATGAATCTGTTCATGTTCTATAAGATTGACGATGGTACAATATTTCTATATTTCTGTGTCTCATTCTGTCTACTGTTTGCAAACGTTATAATTTGAATTTTAATTGTAAGACAATTGTATCGCCATGGCCTCAATACTAAGTAACAGTTTTGGGTTGCAGTTATACGACGTGCCGTTTAACGAAGTGGTCTTGTTGTCAGATGGCGAGGCGCCGCGGGCGCAGCAGCAGCTCCCGGATGTAATATCGCGAGGGCCGGTTCCCTTCTCAGTGCGGTTACATTCGTTATAACTCAAACTATTTCGTAGGATGTTGACATAAGCACTGCAACATGGTGGGCCACGTTCACTTGGGGACAGTAACATTACTAGTGTTCAATGTGTGTGTACACGCTCAGCAAGGAATAAGTGCTAGGTATCACAGTGGACCGCATCTAAATGATCTTATAGATAGTTTGTTAACAAATTCCGTTTTGAAAACGGAGGCAGGGGGCGCGGGGTCGTCCGATCAGATCACTTACAATATAAAACTGAACAAGAGATCAGCAACGAATGTGACCGACGAACCGGTGAAGATCACTAACGAACAGATTTTAGATTTAACATTTTTAAACAGAAGCAAAGTGAACACTAACTTTAACGTAAACGAAAGAGAAGAAGTAGGAAGTAACGAAACCAAACGAGCTCCGACACCGGAGGAGGAGCTCACTACGGAGTACTACGAGCAATACAATTACACGGAGGAGCCGTGCGTGGGCGACCCCGAGTTCTGCAACATGACCCGGGAGGACTACCTGCTGATGCTGAACGACTACATCTACCCACAGCCGTACGAGTGGGTGCTGATCGCGACACACGCAATCGTGTTCGTGATCGGGCTCATCGGAAACGCGCTGGTCTGCGTGGCCGTCTATAGGAACCACTCCATGAGGACGGTCACCAATTATTTCATTGTCAACCTAGCCGTCGCCGATTTTATGGTTATACTGATCTGTTTGCCGCCGACGGTGCTGTGGGACGTGACGGAGACCTGGTTCTTCGGAACTGCCATGTGCCGCATCGTGTTGTACTTCCAGGTTGGTACTTTATTTCAATTCATTCAAAGAATGCTCGGAAACGTGGAAAACTGATTTGTTCTGTAAATTTATCATCGCACCACTGGGTGAGGGCCGCGTGTATAAACCTCAGCAGTAAATAGATGGCAAACACTTCTACTCGTTGCCAACCATGGACATCGCTAGCGGTGAGAGGAGCTCACTGCACATTCGTAACCTAAACATGATGAGCAGTAGCATTCCGTAGAGTGTGCCGTTATTACAACGCTGTGTCCGCCGGCAGTCGGTGTCGGTGACGGTGTCGGTGCTGACGCTCACCTTCATCTCAGTGGACCGCTGGTACGCGATCTGCTTCCCGCTCAAGTTCAAATCTACCACCGGACGCGCCAAGACCGCCATCTTGATTATTTGGCTGCTGTCGTTGTTGTTCAGTAAGTTATTCAATAATACATTTACTCTAATCATAATGGACATCCTCGGCGAAGCTATCATTGGTGGTAGGTCTCTGTTGCCGGTGACCGTCTGGGCAGGCACCACCGCAGTGCTTATTGCAGCTGACAAACAGTAATGTGTATAGGTTACTGTATTTCAGTTTGCTGGACGCTCTAGCTAGTGAAATTACTGCGGTAACGGGATTTAATATCTTATGTGTCAAAATACAGTGAGGTGCTGTGTATACCATCTTAACTATTGTCATATTATTATGGGTTGGCGTATCAGTTACCATCAGGTGAACCACCCGCTCGTGTCGTCACTTCGTAGAATAAAATAAAGGTCCAGTTAAAACAGCAGAATTCCTCACCACGACACGAAGATGCGAGCACGGGTCCGGGTCTCGCTGCGGTTACGTTGGTATAAGTATATGTCATTGTTTTCTTATTCACTTGGAAAAATTTCAATGTTTATCCCGTTATCGCTTAATACTTAAAGTGTGCAGAGTTTTATTTAAATGCAATTAATTATCTATCACATTTTCTTATTAATTTCCACCAAGTTTCTATCACGTGCCAGCGAGCGCGTGGCGCGGGGCGCGAGTTGCGGGGCGCGGGGAGCGGGGAGCGGGGCGCGGGGCGCGGGGCGCGGGGCGCGGGGTTGCAACCCGTTCCGTAAATCAACTCGTAAAGGCGGTGGCCGCCCTGCACTCGCGCGCTTACCACCCCCGCGACGTTTAAATCGAATACCGGCGCGGTGAGGGTCGACTCCCTTACAATTCCGAAATAAATTGTTCACATAGTTGAATAACATTTATATCCATAAATATGAATCTTCGCCCGTACACATACAACCGTTTAACTACAGCACTATTTATGCGATCACAAAATGTATATGTTCATCGACCAACTTCAATAGAGTCGGTAACCAGTACACCAGGCACGTGCTAATCAACCGTTTCTAGATATATAACGAGATAGATATAAATAGATACTAGCACTACTGCGGCCATCGAAATTAGGAGTAAGAGACGACCAGAACGTTCAGCTGAAGATAATTGGGGCGTCTACCCATGATTGTCAAGTCAAGAAAAAAGCGTATTATTCCATTAAAGGTCGGAAACGCAGCTAAGACCATTCTGGAGTTGCGACTGTCCGTGGGCATCAGTGATCACTTTCCACAAGGGTGGGCATCCTTCCTATTAAAAAAAATAATAATATTGGTATTAATTATAATGATATATACTGAACTACATCGTGCCGGTCGCTAAGAGGCAAAATGTTAAGTTTCATTACCCCAGTAATTACACTAGCTACAGGGTCCTTAAAACCGGAAAACAATAATATCTGCATACTACTGTTTGTCGGCTGCAATAGGCGCTGCGTTGGTACCTACCTGGATGGTCTCCTGCAACAGAGATCTATAAGTAGTAGAGTTGAAAATTTCCCAATGTTGGTTGTTTGCAGTGAGACAATGTGCCTTTCTACAGATGTACCGGAGTTCGTGGTGCTGCAGGTGCAGAGTAAGATGCAGCTGCGGTTCAACGTGCAGTACTTCATGCAGTGCACCTCCATGTGGTCCGACGAGAGCGACCTCAAATGGCACATCATAAAGGCGCTGTTCCTTTACACGTGAGACGAAAACTTCTATAGAGCGCAGCGAGCTGAGCTGGTCCAACTGCCGCACGTAGCGGGGTGCAGCGCCCGCCCAGCCTCCGAAAAGATATTAAATTAACACATTACTTAAATCATTCATACTGTACAATCAATAGATCCAAAGCCGAGTGTCGATTGAAGATAACTGCAACATTGGCGTAACATGTTTCCATCACACAGACGTGATCACGCCGACGTTGGTGCCTGGACACAAGTCTGCGGGAGCTGACAGTCATGATTGTTAATCAATAAAGTGACTTTGTGATATTTACGCGCCCACTAATTGTCCGGCGGCCGCTCGGCTACACTGTGTATTCATACTGTTCATGTGTTATTATGGTTTTGTGTATTATTAATTGCTGAACTGCCGCCTACATGTCGTGTGTGTGTATATACACGAGTATGTATATATATATATATGGTTTATATACATAATCATCACATAAACCTCTTTCGCTACTTTCATTAATTATCAAATATAAACAAAACGAAAAAGTTCGAAGAATCTGTTTTATGTTCTAATCAGTCATCTCCAACAGGTTCCCTCTACTTTTGATGATGATCGCCTACTGCCAGATAGTAAGGGTGCTGTGGAGGTCGGACAACATACCCGGCCACACGGAGTCCCACAGGCTGTGCACCACGCCCAGTGGACAGACCAATTGTTAGTGTCGCAACTCTTGCGCAGAGAATGCGCATAGATTAACCGGCTTATACATATATGGCACACACACACGCGATTACACACCAATCAAGTACCTGAATCTACTAATCCGAACTGTGACTCCGACTCCGACTGCTGCGATTCTAGTGCAGATGTTAGCATTGCACGTCATATCGTCTACTGTCCAAAAACCTTGGCCATCGATTCCGTGATCACATAAGATACGGCTTCTATATCTATAACAGGAAAACCATGATGTATGCAAGCTACTTTTTAGCAATAATAGCAAATACTGTGCTTTGGCTGCAGCTATTTACATGTTCTGCAGCGACAGAACGGACCGCTACAAAAGATGTCTAAGGAAACAAAAGGAGTTAGCAGCTGTGGCATCCTCCAACCTCTCATAACCTCACCGAGCCAAAGGTCATAAGGGCCGAAAACACTCCACTCACTTGACTCCCTAAGAGATATTTATGCTCATACCATCATCTATATTATTATCCTTACGTTTCCATTGTATCCTCTTTCGAGTTGGACAGAAAGATAGAGCCCGGGCAGAGCTCCGGGCCTCACTGCCACATTGCTGCTCCGAGTCCACCACTCCTAAGGAAGCTCTCGCATCGCATAAAATTTAGTTCGGCGCTTACTCGGTTCTTACTTACGAACACCGAACTCACTTCTTTTTTAACAATACTCTTCATTATTTTTCCTCTCAGTTCCATATATAAATTCCACTCCCACATAACGTGATAGAGTTTCTCCTCCGCCTCAGCGCAGACATACGTATAGGTTTTCACTGGTTTCCTAGGGCAAGCCGTTTACCGGAAACTGGCCGCCGCGGCAGTGGAGCGGGCCCCGATGTTATAAACAAATGGACGGCGAGTTCGTAAATCAAACGCCTCCGTACAAAGCCCACAATTTTTCCCGGCGGAGCAATTAATCGCGGATGTCCATTTGGTAAAAGAGCGCTAATGAAAACCAATTTATCAAAGCAATTTCACGCACTCTGGCATCCATCAGGCGCCGGCGCGGGCGCTGAGTGAAGCTTCACGCGCACCGAAACCATTCAGCAGCCGGCGCTCTGTTGGCGAAGGGATCAATCACTGGCGGCGCCCCTCGCGGCGGCTCACACGGCACACACGCACACACGCACACACGCACTACAGAGGCTATTGAGGAGTTTGTGACAAATGATGTTGCTCTCGACAGCACACGGGTTATTTCAATCATAACTGCTATATTGTTATCATTAGTTAGGTTACATGATAGCTGAACCAGTCGCCGAAACTGTAAACGGTCTAGAGGACACGCACAGACACACACACAAGGTTGCCATCAGTGTGGACTAAAACAATAATAAGACAACGGTTACACTACTTTGCAATCGTCTTAAAACTAAGAGTGAGTTATAAGAACGAGTAGTCAGTCCACTGAGGAAAGTTTAAACATCAAACCTCGCCGCCTGGTATGGTACTGCAGTAAAAACCTTCGGAG